>OVAF01000038.1:24510-104517 GCA_900406245.1 Odontarrhena argentea
TATATATATATATATATATATATATATGTAAAACGCCATTATCTATAAGTTTTTCAAATTTAAACAACAAACCAAAAAACTCAAAACTAAAAAAAAACTCTAAATAGATTTTTAAAAATAAATAAATATATATATATATATATATATATATATATATACGAGATAGTTAAAAGAAAAAAGAGCTCCCTTCAATCCAAACAAAGAGAAAAAAAAGAATACACAGAGAAAAAGAGAATACTTAAAAGGCCATGCAAACCCTTTTTTGATGAGGAATCCATGAACAATTAGATTCGCTTATTATTTCTTTCAATGCCTCTTTGTTTTGGATGAATGGCGATCTTTTTTTCCATTTAAAAAACTACTGTGCAAAACGAGTTTGATATGTACTTTATGCCATAGAGAAAGAAGTAGAAAAATCGAGAGAGAGTTGTTAGATTGTTATGAGGTGATATGAAGCTAATGATTTGAGTAAGAAGAAGAGTAGTTCAAGTGGTTTATATAGATGAGAGAGCAAAAACCCTAGCTCTAACCTTAGGGATGATTATGGAATAAAATGTTATAAGAAAATGAGAAGACTAAAATTGACAAAGCTGTCCTGGATTAGAGACAATATTGTGTGCTAGATTCTGTTTTTAATGTATATGGAAAGAGTGACAGAAAGTATTGGTCCTTATCCCATTAGTTGTAATTCCCATTTCTATGTTTAATTTTATAAAAGTTTATTTACAAATATATATACTAAATGAAAGACAAACAGCTCTATTTATAAGATTTTTTCTAACTAGAGATTAAAAAAAAAGTAATTGACTGGATTTGTGTCTATTTTCAAGGATTTATCATCTTTGTTTAACATCGATATACTATAGCTATTGTTATTTTTTTCATTGAAGATTGATATTTTCTTTAATAATTCACAAAAGAAATATATATTAGATAAATTATTTAAAATTAGATACAATAAGCACTTACCACAAACCAGATAATTATTTTCAACAGTGAGACAAATTAGAGTGTTATGGAACTGGCTCAAGCTTGACCTATCCTTGAGAATTATATATTATCCTCTTTCAAAATTTAATTATTATTAGTGGATGAAATTCAATTATCGGATACAATTTTTTTTACTATTCGTCCCGTATCAATATTATCAGTTGACCCACAAATACCCGATTTAAAGGATCTATAATTAACATTATTGATACCTGTGTGTTAATATATAATCTTATATTATATAAAATTACCATATAGCACGTTTTTATGTTTAAAATCAATTGGTTTTTCTTAAAATATGATTTTTCAGCTTCAAATATTTTAATTATCGATTAAATTGTATGTTTTTAATAAGTTTTCGATGTATACGAATTTTGAATTTAAATATGAGCAACAAATCATATCGAATAATCTGTGAATATTCATCATTTTTAAGGCTATCTGAATTTTTTTTATGTTTTCGTATTTTCCAATTTTTCACACTGTAAATGGGCTAAACGGGTTTAATGGGCAAAACGGGCTTTATGTTAAACGGACATCAAAAGGGTTTAAGTTAAACGGGCCTAAACGGGTTTAAGTTAAACGGGTCGGGCCTAAATGGGCACGGGCCTAAACGGGCCGGGCCGGCCCGTATTAACATCCCTAGGTATGAGTCATCAAAATTAGAAAAACCTATTATTTATATAGATCAAGTTGGATCAGAGACAATCAAAACTCAAGAATATTTGATAACTAGGGAAAGTCCACGCGTTGCGTGGATGAGACTATAAAATAAAAAATTGACATTTTTAAAATAGGTTTGTAACAAGATATTATTGATTGGTAAAGATGGTAGGGACTGTGGCTGTAGATTTTTTTTTTTTTTAATTGGTTATGGCTGTAGAGAATTTTGGTTGCAAAATAATAACATCCAATTTTTGTAGTTTTTTTAAAAACTATGGTGTTAAAGAACAAGTAAATTCGAAAGTGGCTGTGATTTTTTTTAGGATACCTTTTACTCTTTTAGGATTTTTAAGATTTTTGACGTAAAAAAGTCCGATTAGATAAATTCTGGCTTTTAGGAATTTATTTTTTATAAAAGTCTCTACAGTTTTTAAAACCAATGTACCAATCACAATTTTTTTATTATTTCGTGGATAACATTTTTTTAGAAAGGTTTATGGAATAAATATTTTGAAATTTTTTAAAATATATGTAAATTATCAATACTAAATTATTTTCTTATTATTTTTAGCTTTTATTTATAAAAATCATATTAATATTTGATTAAATCTTTTATGAGAAATTATGTAAAATTTGTATTGTAATATAAGTTTTAAGGAGTTCATATGTTTTTAGTTGTTGAGTAAAAACAATAATGAAGTAATGGACAAACAAATGTAGACGGAGCAAATAGAGGGACTAACAGGAAAATAAGTTAAAAATTTAAAGGGACACGTGGCAGCCTCTCAGAGAGAGTTGAAAAAAGTAATCCTACTTTATTATATAAGATTGCCAACCCTGATAAGTGTTTGCAATATTTAACATTTTCAAGTTAAAGTAAAATTTTTTATTTTCCAAAAATATGTATACAAATATAATAAGCTATAGTAGGAGTGAGGACATAGTTTATTTCCTAAGACATAAATGAATTTAAATTTCTTTTTGGTCTGTTGTCAAAAAAAAAAAAAACATATATATTATTTTTTGTCTCTATTATACTAAAACATTTTTTAAATGCTTAAGTACACAGTGAACACTTAAATTCAGTAATACATTTGATATATAAAATGATATGTATTTCCTATTTTTTGAAAATGAAAATAACAATAGCACCAGACAAGTGACGCGTGTAAAGTCTACGGACAAGAAAAAACAAAAATAATAAAATCTCCCGGCCACGCGCTGAATTTTTTTTAAAAATGTTTTTCCAGTCAAAACAGTGATTTAGGTGGGTTATAGACCACGGTTTTTTCGTACACGCGCTCAACGCGCGAGTGGTGCGCGTGACATTAATTTTGCGTTTTATCAACTTTGCAAGTGACGTGTATTCTTTCGTTGTATGGGCTAAAACTGAAAGGCCCAATTATTTTGGCCCGTACATTTGTGTTGACCAGAGTCATAAAAACATTATCTCCACACAGAGAGTTAAGAGAAAGGACAATAGGGAGACGTGGACACAGCATGAGCCTGTCTTGAGATTTCCTCTGATATCTCTTAATCTCTTCACACAAACACACACCACTTAGATCCTTTACTCTCATTCTCCTCAGACTCAGCAGTAGCAGCAAAAAAAAAAATATCTCTCTGATGGCTCAAACCATGCTGCTTACTTCGAGCCAATTCTTGGGGAACAAGAACCCTCAGGCTCTAGCCACTCAGCCTAAGGTTCACCATCTCTTCCTCTCTGGAAACTCTTCTCTCGTTCTACCATCTCGGAGACCATCTTCATTGGTTCCTCTCGCTCTCTTCAAACCCAAAACCAAAGCTGCTCCTAAGAAGGTTCTCACTTATAACGTCTTTACTTGTCTTGCAAGTAACATCTCTCTGTTGTTTTTGATGTTAATGTTATGATTGAGATTTTTATAGGTTGAGAAGGTGAAGCCAAAGGTAGAAGACGGTATCTTCGGAACGTCTGGTGGGATTGGTTTTACTAAGGCGAACGAGCTCTTTGTGGGTCGTGTCGCTATGATCGGTTTTGCTGTAAGTTTTTAGATAACTTTTCTTCCAAGAAAGAAGCTTTTCTTGTGAATGAAAGGTTAAGAGTTTGGTTCTGTTTAGGCGTCGTTGTTAGGTGAGGCATTGACCGGGAAAGGGATATTGGCACAATTGAATCTAGAGACTGGAATACCGATTTATGAGGCAGAGCCATTGCTTCTGTTTTTCATCTTGTTTACTTTGTTGGGTGCTATTGGTGCTCTTGGTGACCGAGGCAAATTCGTCGACGATCCTCCCACTGGACTTGAGAAAGCCGTCATTCCTCCTGGAAAAGGCGTTCGCTCTGCTCTTGGTCTCAAAGAGCAAGGTCTCTCTTTCGATTTCACCATTCCTATTCGAACTATAGTGCCCAAATTTATGTTATCTTAAGATAATCTTTGTGACATTATTGTGTAGTCTAGATTATTGTTATGGTTTGATGAAATCTATATAAGTAATGGTTATTGTTTTGGATGTGTGAAGGTCCCTTGTTCGGGTTCACCAAGTCGAACGAGTTATTCGTAGGAAGATTGGCACAGTTGGGAATAGCATTTTCACTGATTGGAGAGATTATTACCGGGAAAGGAGCATTGGCTCAACTCAACATCGAGACCGGTATCCCCATTAACGAGATTGAACCGCTCGTCCTCTTAAACGTTGCTTTCTTCTTTTTTGCTGCTATCAATCCCGGTAACGGAAAGTTCATCACTGATGATGGTGAAGAATGAAGATAGCTAAACTTCTCATGTACCTAATAGATTTGTGAGACCATCTCTTCATGTTTAAGGCAAAAGGAAGTGGACAGCTTAAAACTCCTGTAATAACTTAAAAGAATCCTTTTGTTTTAACTTGCAATTTTCTGATTATATATGGTTTCATTACATCTAAGGTTACTTTATCACTGAACGAAACAAAATGGTAAATTATATAACAAGAACTAACCACAAACAAGAGAATATTTCCATGTGACAAGAGTTAACAAACTAGCTCAAGCTTGAACAGAATGGCTCGGACTCGGCTCTGGTTTTAAAGAGCGTAAACGCCTACTCTCTACACGAGCTTCCATCAACTTATCCTTGAGAGTACGATGCATATCCTCTTTCATTGTCACATTCACATTCCTCGGAAGACTCTTCGAGAACGTTCTAGACTTTTCTAGGCATTCATGATCATCGACATACCTTGGACTAGTCTCTGGATGAATCTTGTCTCCTTCAGAAGACATAGATAGATTGAAAACTTGATTTGGATTCTTCTTCAGCTGCAATTTGTTATCTCTTCTGGTTCGCTTCTCGAGTTCTTTCAAGCAAACCATTTGATGCCTAGAAGATGAATCATCCGGTCTTGCTTTCAAGTCACTTCTTGAATGTGATCTTGTCTTCTCTTTGGCTCGTAGAAACGTTTCAATATCTAAACCTAACTCGCGCGATAATAGTTCATCTTTATACTCTTCCTCTTGCCGCATTTGTAACCTTTGATCATTCCACACTTCAGCAATCTGAACAATTACTTTATCACTCACCGGTGACTTATTCCCAATCCGTCTCACTTTATCTTCGTAATCTTTAACCGCTTTTGCAAACTCATCGCAAAGTTCTTCCACAACAACACGTTCTTTTCTCTCCTTTTCAAGATCTTTCAAAGCTTTCGTTAAACAATGCTTTGCTTCACAAAGCTCTCGTGTTAGCTTCCGGTGCAAACTCTCTGACTTCTTTCGAACTTCCCTTTCATCATCTAACTCCTTCTTTATCGACCGAAACACATTCTTCACCTCTTCTTCTTCCTCCTTTATCTTCCTCACTCGCCTATCGCTATGCTTCTCCCGATGCTTCACCTCCTTAATCTCGGCTCTACATTCATCCAACTCCATCTTTAACGCTTTAACCAAAGACACATTAGCAGTATTCTGTTCTTCAAGACTCCATATCCGGTTTAACACCTTGAGAAGCTTCGTAGAAGAACCCAAACCATAACTCGCAGACTTAACCACAGAAGAATCAGTCTGACTAAACGCCTGCTTACGCACCACAACCTACACACACCAAATCAACCTTATAAGCAAATCTATAAATCAAGATTTGCTTGAAAAATGTTTTTGGTAAATAATAGAGCATATAAGATGGCTCACCTCCAATGAACTATTGCTACGACTTGAACGAGAGTTCGGTTGCAACAAATCTCCATTTCTATGGACCAATCTATGATCATCATCAGTTGCTGCAATTTGCCTCCTCAAGCTACTTCTACTTGGTGCCTACAAATAAAAGTTCAATATACACACAAAAATGATTCCTTTCATCCACAAAAACCAGAAAAGTACTAAACACACACAAATCAAATCAAGAACACTCTCCAATAAACCCATCACAGAGATCAAAAATTTACAACCCATTAGATAAGATTACAACTAAACCCATCACAAAGATCAAAACTTTACAACCACTAGATAAGATTACAACTAAACCCATCACAAAGATCAAAACTTTGCTACCTTAGATAAAATTACAACTAAACCCATCAAGAACACTAAACCCCTACATAAACCCACCAAAACAAAAACACATTTAAGCTTTAACCAAAATAAGCTAAAACTGTTCACCTTATGATCTTGAAATGGACTATGAGAAGGTGATTCTCGTGCTACTCCAATTTGTTGACGTAATTGTTCAGATTCCCACAAATCAGCACACAATTTCCGAACAGAAACATCAGAATTCAACAAAAACTCCTTAGACTCTCCGAGACGCGGCGGAGAGAACTGGAGACGCCACGTGGGTGGAGGAGTAGAAGGACCAGCTCTCTTACTAGTACCAACTAAGAAACTTCTTCTCAGCTTCTTCTCTATCTCTCCTCCTTCTTCGCATTCTCTTTCCATCTCTCTCTGTTTCACTCTCTCTCTCTCTTACAAACCGACAAAGAGAGTTTCTTCTTCTTCTTGAGATGGAGAGAATGTCGAAATTTTGTGAGGGTAATAAGTAAGATTTGGGAACTTTATTGTTGTCTGTTGTGTCTGGAGCCTACACTTCTGTCTTGAGTCGTCTCTCTCTGACTCTCTGTTTCTTCTAATCTTTTTCCTTAAATTCTCAGATTACAACTCACTTATCCTTAAAAATTGTCCATCTTTCTTTAAACAAAACCCCAAAAAACGTGATCTGTTTTTAAGTACGATTATTATTTTTTAAAATATGATTATTACAGTATCCAAAGTCTATGTCCCGACAAAGTTCACTAGTTACTTTTTTCCCAACAAAGCAAGTTATAGATTTTTAGTTACTGCAATGGGAAATATATCAATCAGAGAAGTAGTTCAGACTTCAGAGAGTCAGTGACAGAGTATGCGTGTGGATTATCCCATTAAAATTGTGTCAAAGTGTCACTATTTTTTTTCACTTATGTCTTGGAGAAAATATTTATTTGGACTGAAATATATATAAGTTACAGTGCCAAAAACAATGCTATATTACCGTCATTTAGGTTTTTCTTTCATAATTAAAACGTCAAACTTCAAAAAATTATCTAGATTTTCTTGTTTGTATGTTTTACTATCCATTTTTTAATGCCTGAATAAGAAAAATTGTAAAAGCAAAACTTTGTAAAACATGATGAAAATGAGTATTTTTTGTTTTCTTGTAAACCATGTGTATATAAACTACAACCGACCGATTCATTAGTCTATAATGCATGTGAAGATAGAAATGAAATTTTGAAACAACATTCAACTTTCGAAAGAAATGCAAAGTGCGTGAATAATAGCTTCTTGAAATAGTATATTATGCTAGTAAAATTTGGGGATTGAGAGTAGGCTAATAGGGTCATAATGAGGTTAAATAAAATATAATGTATCCGTACTAGGAATAAACCATGCTTCGAAGATTCCTGGTCCATTCAAGTTTCAATGCAAGTCTTAAAAAGCTCACAAGTATCAGAAATTATGACCAACACTAACCATATCCTTTTCACAGTAGTAGATTAACAACTAGGTGAGGGTGACACTAGATCATTATATATTTAGTCTATCTTTCTCTTACACACATGTTAATCTTTTGTTGTTGTAATGAGAAAGCACACACATAAGAGGTTCATGGAGATGAGTGTTAATGGCGTTGGGGACGTGAAAACGGGACCACTAAAGAGATGAATGATTTGGCGGCTAATAGACAAAGGAACGTGACTATGAGAAAGAAAGAAAAATTTGCATGAAAAGGATGACTATCTCCGCATGAACCACATACTTATTTACCTTTCTCCCAAATCAAATTTAAAAGTTAGTTAAATATGTAATAAATGTTATAACATGAAGTTTAGTATAAGCTTATGGTCCCCTCCGCATTACTACTAATAACATTGGCGTGGATGTATTGGTGAATATTTTAAGATTGCTGCAAAAAGACAAAACAAAACCAATATGAACATTCAGTAAAAAAAAAAATATAAACACAAAGGAATGATACTAACGGGCCGATTACAATATGGGCCTTAACAAGTAGAGAATAGAAAGGCAAATTTATTTCTGAAACAACGAACTGAGACAGATGCAATGTACAAAAGAGTGAACATATAAAAGTCTCTGGAGGTGGAGGTTACAAAACGGTTTCAGGTGAACTTGGAGACATTGGTTTGGTAGCGTGCTTTCCACGGCAAGGTTTGCGATGGCCGATCTGTGCTCTCTTTTTCTTCTGTGACAGTTTCTTCTCCAGGCTTTTGACTCGACCGGTTAATTTCGATATGATTTCAAGCTGTTCTCTGCCTGCCTTTACGAGCGACTCCATTGTTTCCTTGAATTGTTGGTTCTCCTCCGTAAGCTTTTTGGTTTCTTCTGGTGTCTCATGTTCAGTGAGTTCAGTCTCTCGAGGAGGCTGTTCTTTCAGGGTGATTACTTGCTCTTGAGACTGTTCTTCCGCACTGACTTCTTTCTCTTGAGACCGTTCTTCTGCACTGACTTCTTTCTCTTGAGACCGTTCTTTTGTAATGACTTCTTTCTCTTGAATCTGTTCTTTCTCTTCTTGGGGCTCAGAAGTCACTTGGTCAATGTTTGTCTCCTCTTGGCTCGCTGTCTCGGAATCTTGAGAGACAAGCTGGGTTTCATCGTCTATCACTCCGATTGGTAGTAGCTCAGAGACCTCAATATCCTCTGAAGGCAAAATGGTACCATTGTATTCTCCCTTTTCGTCTCCATCCTCTGATGCCTTAGTCTCAGTTTCTTCAGAGACTTCTGTGGCAATTTCAGGGACACAAGTTGGTGCAGAGGTTACTCCATGAGTCGTTTCCACCACTTGAGAGATCTCTTGTGGTGATTTCTTCAAACCCTCAGCCACAACTCTGTCTTCTTCACTCTTCGTCACTGTCATTCCGCTTCCTTCAGTTTCCAAACGATTGATTGGAAGAACGGTTTCAACATTTCCAATTTTCTCTGGAACTGCTGTTGTAAACAATCCAGACTCCTCTTCTGATCCACCTGCAATTGGATGTTCTTCTGTAGATGGAAGAAGTGCTTCCTCCGTATTTTTCGAGTTAGATACCAAATTGCTCTCTTCTGCAATTTTAGAGTTGTCCTCCAAACTCTCCTCCATGACTTCTTTCTCCTCAGGCTTCATCACTGTCATATTGTTTCCATCCACTGAAGATGGATTAACTGATAGAACAGTCTCAACCTCCTCCATTTTCTCTGGAGCAGTTGTAGAGGTAGCAATCACCTCAGATGGGCTTGTTTCAGTAGCTGGCTCAAGATCCTTCGATAAAGTTTCAGACAATCCAGATCCTTCTTCAGCTACATTTGTAGGATGATCCTCTGGAGATAGAAGAAGAATTTTGTCTGTATTCGAGTCGGATACCATCTTGTTCTCTTCTGGAAGCCGACTGTGCTCCGCATTCGCTGGACAATCACTGGCCTGAGACGTAATTTTCACTTGTTCCTCTACTGGCTCCTTCTCTATATAGCTCCTTTTCAAGGAATCAACCTTGTCCTGAATGTCTGAGAGCTCTCTAGCCAACAATTTTCTGTGGTCTCTGATACTAGGATGCAAGCCCTGCAGGAAAAACAGAAAATTTTCGAAAGTGTTACAAAATATTTGGACAACAATACTTTACAACGACGAACTAATATTGGCCTTTCAATGCAATTGATAACACAACAAAAAGCAAGTCTTTCATGCATAATTACCTGAACAGAATCCAGTTTTAAGAGAAGGCTCATCACCATTTCTCCCAAAATTACAATCTCCTTCTCTTGAATCTGATGATCGGTTGAGACTTCTAGCTCCTTAATACGCCTTCTAACATTGCCCATCTGCTCACGGACAGTAGCTATCTCTTTCAATTTCTTGATTGGTTCCCCTCTTCTCACATCATATCCGCGGAACCTAGACTGGATTATTCTAGCAGCTTCCTCTTCTGTAAATGACTTCTTTGCTGGCTTTTCTCTGTTCTCCTTAGTTTCACAAGGTTTAACAATCTCACAGTTAGCTTCTTCTTGCTGATTCGAGTTGCTTTCAACTGCTTCTTTTTCTGTCCCTGTTGGATTTAGACATTCCTCAGATATCTTCTTTTCTTTCTTCGCAGCTTCACATTTTACATTACAATCCTCAGGAACAGTCATTGTTTCAGCCTTCTTGGAGCTCAGTGGGGATGCAACCTTAGTCTCTTCTGCCCTCAAGGGTTGTTCCTTTCGTCTAGGAGGGCTTAGAGATTTAGAACCACCACTCTTCCTCTTTGGCAGAGGGTCAACACGCAGACAAACCGGAGGTAATCTCGACGCTTTTGGTGGAGATGAAGGCTTCTCCTTTTTTGAGCTTTCGATTGTGTTCTCAGCAGGCTTTGTCTTCGCAATCCTTCCGATTGGCTCTTTTGGTTTTGATAGATGGTTCTCCAATAGTTTGACGGGAATATTCCTTGGTATCGGTAGATGGTTTTCCACTGGAATAGTTCTCATGGACCTTTTCTCCTCTGCATTCGCTTCTTTCCCTCTGTATTGCGCAATCTGACCTTCATTATACTGACCAGAGGGGGTAGACTTCGAGTTAGGATCTTTATCACTACACTCCTTGCCCTCAGAAGCTTCAACATCTTCTCGTTTCCCATGAGACGGCATCAAAAAGATAGGAAACTGGTACTGTCCCAGATCTTCTTTGTTCTTTGGGATCTGCACTTCCGTCCCATCTTGACCCTGAAGTAAGGACTTCAGCTTGCTGATATCAAATGGAAGTTCAACAGTTCTCCCATTCTGCATCTTCTGCCTGTCTTGATTCTGCTCTTCTTTGTTCTTCTGGATCTGCACTTCCTTCCCATCTTGACCCTGCAATAATGATTTTAGCTTGCTGATATCAAACGAAGGTTCCATGGTTCTCCCATTCTGCATCTTATTCATGTCTTGATTCTGAATCAAGGACTTCAGTGTGCTCTCGTCAAATGGAAAATAACCATTCCGGACCCTCGGATCACTTTTCTGTATCTTCATATTCTCAGGAGCCTTAACCTCTGCAGGTCTCGGGTCGTGATTCATGGCATTCTCATTAGGAATCCATATAACTGGGTAAGGGAAGTCGGCTGAGCGAACTGGATCCGCAGCTTCTCCTTGGTCTCCTTTCTTAATCTCAGGCTCATGCTCTTCAATCACAACACCTCCGTCATTCTTCGGGTACAATCTCTGGGAAGAACATGTTCCACAGCCAGGCTTCCTCTCCGAATCACACCAAGGTTGATATCCAACTGGAAATGGCTGATAACTGTAATAAGGAGGAGCATGAGGATGAAATCCGGAATGGTTCACACAGTATGGATGATACTGAACTTGCGGAGGATAACAAGGAGGCCAATAAGCGTTGTACGCAGGAAAGTTCCCATGGACACAGCTTCCATAATACGGTGGCGGAGTAGGCCAACATTCGCATGAAGTAGGCGTAGGAGCATCCATTGGCATATGATGATGGTTGCTACCAAAACCTTGATGAAAGTGTCCTTGTGGTCTGATTTGGCGTGGCTGTGATGAGTCCATGTACATAGGCATCATCTTCAATCAACTTCAATTAACCAATTCCAGTATAACTGCAGCAAATTCCCAATTCATAAATTAATCCAAGAACACACACAAAATTTGAACAAAGCAGGAACAAAAACACACACATGATTCATTCATTCAGTTTCCATTTCCGAAGCTCGCTAATCAAATCGAAACATTAATCATCACCAAGATCACCCAATTCACTAACTCTAGGTCCATTGCCGAAAACGAAAAAATTGCTAAACTAAGCTAAATTACATCATCAACACAGTAACAAGAGTGAACTTGCAATTCTCATAGCCATTTCTTAGCCTAAAAATCAGAAACGGAGCTTACAGAAAACAATATCGAACCACAACTTCCCGATGAATCAGAAACTGCGAAGCTCACTTCTTCTTCTTCTTCTCCTTCTTCTCCACAACCAAAACTGCAAAAATAACTTCTTCGATTTCTTCTCTGATTTAAATAGTTTGCTGCTTTTTCTCTACGGATAGTGAAAAAATCTGGAAATTTTTTTGTTAATTTATAGGAAGAAGAAGACGAAGAACATTTAGAGGGAAAAGATATTTCGTCGTCTCTCCAGATCATTCTCGCGTTCACCATTTTTTCTGAAGAATCTGGATTTTTCTCTAACGTTAGATTTTTTTGTATTACATGACTCAAAATATGGGCCATGTAAGTTAGGCCCATAATTATTGGGCTTTTATGTAAGGGTTAAATATGTAAACTCGCAGTCCTTCTTCCATGTCCGTCTCCTGAACCTCTTCTTCTCTGCCTCCGCCGATTTTGCTGTAGCTCGTATTACAATATTTTGCGTTTGTTACTCTCTGGTTTCAAAAGATGGGAAGGGCAAAGAAAGCTCAAAAGTGTGCTGTGATGAAGAAGATGATAAGCCATAAAGCTTTGAAACAGTAAGTAAAAACATTGAAAATTTGATATTTTTTAGGGTTCTTTAATGATGAATTAACTTTGTGTTTCTTCAGTTACAAGGAAGAGGTTCTGAATCCGAAAAAGAAAGACCTCACAGAACTTCCTAGAAACGTGTAAGCTTAACTATAACTAAACCCTTTTGCCAATTTTTGAGTTTCTTCAGATTTTGATTTGTTTTTGTTTTTGTTTTTTTTTTGGATTTGGATCAGTCCGAATGTTCCTTCAACGATGTTCTTTTCTTACAACTCTGGTTTGGTTCCTCCTTACCGTGTTTTGGTGGATACTAACTTTATCAACTTCTCAATTCAGAATAAGGTACACATATTCAGTTGCATTTCTTTACTGCAGAGCTATAATTTGATTGTTTATGGTACAGAAGATCAATTTTTTCTATAGTTATTGTCTTTGTGGACCTGATTTGGAATCTTGTTGTGTGTATAGATTGATCTTGAGAAGGGGATGATGGACTGTTTGTACGCAAAATGTGAGTTACTTCAACTTTCCTAAGGGTCTTTTGTTATGCATAGATGCTGATCTTTGATTGTCTCGGGTTTGAAGGTACTCCATGTATCACGGATTGTGTCATGGCTGAGCTAGAGAAGTTAGGTACCAAGTATCGTGTTGCTCTAAGGTAAAAGCTTTGAGATTATTAAGGAATTAGTGTAATCGTTTTTGTCTTGTGGGTTCTTGATTGGTTTAAATATTGTAGGATTGCGAAAGATCCTCGTTTTGAACGACTACCTTGTGTACACAAAGGGACTTATGCTGATGACTGTCTTGTCGACAGAGTAACTCTGGTAATGCTTCTAATCTTTTGTATGTTTCTGTAAGGAGAGACTGATGCGCACACATTACTTGGTGTATATATGATATTTTTTTCTTGTTGTGTATAGCATAAGTGCTTCATGGTGGCTACTTGTGATAGAGACTTGAAGCGAAGGATTCGGAAGGTAAAGATAGTTTTATATCTCAATGCATGTTTTTAAAATAGCCATACCTGGAATCTTTAGGTGTTAACTTTTGTTTTGTTTGTTTGCAGATTCCTGGTGTGCCGATCATGTTTGTGAGGAATCGCAGGTACTCGATAGAGAAGCTGCCTGAAGCAACACTTGGTGGAGGTATGCATCTTTCGACTAGAACATCCAATTTTTTTTTTTTTTTCTAAACTTTGATTTTCGCTCATTCTCAGTTCACTTTTGTAACCTTTGGCTGGTTTTGTATGGTGCAGCTCCAAGATATACGTAAACTGTGCCCGTATGGATTCCAAGAAGCTATGAAGCCCTTAGTTTAAGAACTGAATCAGATGGAGTTGGAATGGTTGTGTAACGAGATCTTGAGCCTTTTTGTTCTGTGTTGGCTAATTTGTCGTCAAAACTTGGATACAAGTCTATCTAAGAAGTTCAATAGAAATCTTTTATAATGCTTTGGCACTTCAAATCCTTTCAAAACACATTATTCTTCAACTACAACACAGTTTTGTTAATGACAGACCATAATCATGTCTTGATGTGGGAATTAAGATAATTACATGGAAACAAAAAAAACAGCATGCTACTCGAATAAAAGAAACGTGGCATATGATAGCGAAATCTCTATCAGTTGGGAGCGTTTGTGTTTCAGGAGACGTAGCCAGCTTTAAGCTTTGGAGTTTTCTGTTTGACGAAGAATGCAGAAAGAACACTTTTGGTCCGAACAGGTGCCTGAATGATCTCTCGTCTTGGGTTGTCAAGTGGCTTGTGTGTCGTCTGAAGTCTAGGAACCTCAACATCCTGAGGAACAACAAACTCAGTCTCATCAAAATTCTAAGAGCACTATTACATAATACACAGCTTCCTAATCGAATCTGTTTCCAAATTAACTACTCTATTCATGCGCCATGTTTCCCTGTATACTCTGAGACTTTACCTTATGTGCAACACCGAAAGTCTGCTTTGCTATGGTGGATGCTGGAGGGACACCGGGGACCTGAGAACCAGCCAAAGGCTTTTTGTTTATTATGTTTTCTTCATCACCTGCATGAGTTCATCAATTTCTTCGTTATGGAGTTGTATTCAAGGAAATGCATTTAAAGAAAAGCAACATTTGATTTTCTCATACCTAGAAGATTAAACACTCCAGATGTCTTCGTGAAAGCTTTTGAATCTTTGGAGCTGCACGATGGAATATGCATTAGATGGAATATGCATTAGTTGTTTAGTCATCAAGAATATGTGAAACAGTACTAAGGCTTCAGGAGAGCTCACCTTGGTGCCATAGTGGATGTTCCTTTAAGGGTCGACTTGGTCTCTGAGCCTAAATGCCAGGAGAGTGATTTCGATGCAGGGGCATCTAAGTGAGTCAAACCGAACATCACTTAACAGTCCATTTTTTCACAACAATGAATAATTTACTCAAAGATGAAGACTTTGCACCTGAAGGTTGAAGACGAGAGATAGCTTGATAATGATTCTGTCTCGTGTCAGTCCGTCGAAGAGGACTAAAGTGCACACGCTTGTTAACAGAATCTATTAATAGCCAGAAAAAAGGATTCAGACCTCAGAATAATTCTATGAGCATATTCGTATAGCATAAGGCCAAGAAAGTCTCTTACTGGGTAGAATGTAATGCTTGTGATGCAGTGGGATAACTGCTAGTAATTGTTGCTGTCTAAGACCTTCTTTGTCTATATATGTCCGGCATGTAAGCAGTTGCTGACAACAAGAAGATTCACAAACTCTTAAGAGATAAAATCCACAAAAAGGAAACATCAACCAAGAAGTGTTGTTAGCAGTTTTTGTTACCTGGCTAACACAAGAAGCTCTCAACTGCATAGTTGATATATCAGAATTCTGCTGATCAAACAAATCAGTAAGCTTAGAAGCTACAGTTCCCAAATGATCAACAGCATTCACCAATGCCTTGACAGTATAATCCTTCAAATTGTCCAATACCCTATACAAAAAGAAAAATTTCAAATACCACTCAAAGCTACACAACCCAATCCAAAGCTATTAGTGTGAATCTGAAATTGTTACATTTGCTTTTGCTCACTATGAAGATAAGACTTTTCACAGTAATCAGCAGCTGAATAAAGCTGAGGCCTCAGATTCTTAAGCTCCTGTTTACACAAAAACTCAAAAAGAGTCAAACTAACATAAACAGTGTAAAGCTAAACAACACAACAAATCAGAAGATTCTTCACTCTTCTCCAGGTGAAAAACTTCAAGCTAAGATCCAAATTTGTAAAGGTAGATCAAAACAAAAGCTAATACTAAGTCAAGCCATTGTCTTAATCCAAAGTTAACAACACTAACCGACAATCATCATCTTGGTCCCATCACAACCAAAATTACACCCAAAGACTTAATTTTTTTTTCACCAATGGAACCCAAAAAAAGACTATAGTCAATAAACAAAATCATGGATCTGACTAAAACCAAAATCATCTTCTCATAATCTAATCAAACAGAACCTGTAATGCGTTGACGAAGCTTTTGCTGCGTTCCATGGAAACTTCGTCGAAGGTCATTGCTTGATTATTCGTTTCCGAATTCTCCATTTTTTAGCTTCTTCTTCGTCGAATTGAGAGATTAGAGTTTGGAACAATTTGTGTAGAAAGGACGAATTTTTATGTAGTGATAAATGTTTGTTGGGATTTGTGATGTGAGGTATAGATTTTTTTTTCTGGTGAGACTGCTAAGCTAACTTTGAGAGAGAAAGAGAGAGAGAGGAGGAGGAAGAAGAAGGTGAGTGAAGTAGAAGCGATTCCAAAGGAAGAAGGACTCGAATGGTATTTTACTTTCTTCTTCTTTAAAGGAATACAGAAAACGACTTTGGGAAAGACGCACTATATTATACTGTATTATTTATTATCCCTATTCATATACTAAAATTCAGGCTAATAAAAACATTTCTTTGGATTTTTTCTTTTTGTCGCATTTCTTTGGATTTTAATTTGGATTTTATTGATTTCTTAGATAATATTCGTTGTTTAAAGAATTATTTTGGTCATCATTATGTGAATTTTATTTTATATATCTGATCCGATAAATATCGGTTGATTCGGTCGGTTCTAAATTTTTTTAGATTTTTCTCGTATTTAACATATATAAATTTTAAACTAATTCAACCGATTATGAGATCTATGAGATCTAATGGACCATCTCACTATTTATCCGATTTTATAATAACGTTTTAATGCATATGATAATGTTTTAACACTTTTTTTCATTTAACTCTGATTTTTTTTGTTCGGTATTAAATATTTTGTGAATTTGAATTTGAATTGTGGCACAATTATGATATTAATAAAAATTATTAATTAGTTATATGGATCTGAATATACAAAGCATTTAACGGATAACAAAAAAATATTAAAGAAGGTAAAAAGGTAATTATTAAAAAATTACATAAGTATATCATTTCAGTGTCGCTAATTATCATTACTTTATGATTAGTAACTACAAAAGCGTTATAACTTCTACGGCAACCAATCAAACTCTATATTCTCTATCTTGGTTGATTTGATTATATTACATGTTATGATTCTGAATGTGAGTGATTAGTTGATTATATTAAATGTTCTTTACAATTAATACAACCAATTGAACCAAACAAATATTTAGTTTGGTTGTGAACTGTTTTGTCATACTACCTATGAATTACAATCAATACAACATTATTGAAAAGTACATAAAATTAATATTTTTTGTCGACTATACATTAAAATCACTCTGTAATTCCAAAAATACTATATATGTTAAAAAATATATATATATATTCACATGTCTTGTAGTATTTGGTTTTATTGCGGTAGTTGGTAACACATTAAAGATTTACAGTATGGTATGGGTGAGATTCTATGCAAGCATTTAATTAAACCAAACTTATAAAAATGGAGGTGGATCTACCAAACTTAAAATGACGAAAATGACCTTGTAAACAAAACTAGTCAACGGAACAGGATTTAATTGAAAAGCCCAACAAGTTGCATAATGAAGAAGAAACACGGGAGGACACGTCAGCATTAGCCAGCTTTTGCTTGATGAGATCCACGTGTTGTGGATTAGCTGTCAATAACGGGCCTTTCGTAGTGCACGTGGTAAGGCCCATGGATGCATCATGTTTACTAGACCAAAAGTCATTTCAGTGATCATCTTGTGATGATTTTTTTTTTTTTTTTTGATCTGATTTCAATGATTTCAGGTGAATCAAATCAAGTGGAAAATATCAGCAACAGTTTAAATCTTAGCTCTACTATAACATTTTTGTTGAGTTTATTTCATTATTCGTGATCTATATATTACATGCATTAAGCATTAGTCCCCCACTAACTATAAGTCTGTAAGTCTATAACCACATTCATTTATAGTTATATATACACAACATTAGCACCTCACTAATATGATGAATCTCCACACTCAAAGTAAGTAGGCTCTGGTGTTGAAGGGACACCTTATAGCTTCAACAAGCTCTTGAACAGAGAGCATGTGAAAGTTTCCCCCGTTGTTTCGGAGTCTTCCAATAATGGGCTTAGTACAAATTCCAATAATGGGCTTCGCTTAAGTACATGAAAGCCCTAACAAAAAAATGTACCATGTCACCTCGCCGGAGATAGCTACTGCTTCGACGAGATTGTTACCCGTCGTGTCACCTCCGTCTCCGTAAGCTTCCATTACCCTCACCATCAGCAACTGGATGATTCTTTCTCTTTTATATTACTTCCAATTACTCATTTGAAATTTATCAATTTCGTCAGAGAGTCTCCGATATGAATCCGGCGAATTTTCAGCAACCAAATCCTCCGTTTCACTGGGCTCCGATGTTACCTCCGGATCCGCCTCGTTGTGGGGCGTTTTGGAATACAAGGAACGTAATCGACCAGCTTAAGCAGCTCCAAGATACACTGAACCTAGCAAAATCAATGTAAGAAAGGATTTGTGTTTTTGGTAATAGTGAATCGATTCAGTATAGTTACAAGCTTCACTTATGGTGAATTCTTAGGGAGAAAGAGTTGGAAGCTTTGAGGATGATTAAAGATGCTAAAGCTTCAATGGAGGATGTAGAACAAGGGTTAGGAGTAGAGTGTTTGAGATATCTACAAGGTGTGAAGACCGATTTGGAACAGCAGGAGATAGTTTCTGTGGATGCTGCTAATACCTTGATGTCTACTTTGAGAGCACAGCTTGAGCCTTTTCGGTTTGTTGTTGACGAAAAGAGTCCGTGGGAGGAGAAATCTGCAGCGGCAAGATTGGTTTGTAGGGTGAATAAGTCGAAGAGGAATAAATTGTGGAAGAAGAAGAAGAGACGGGTTGTTGCAGAGATGCGAGCTAAGGTAGATTTGGATGTTCTGATGAGGTTATTTATGTCACTTGTGGATTTGGTTGGTATTTTGAGTTTGTAACTTTATCATTTTGAATGTATGGTTTCAGGAGCCTGAGAGATTTGAACAAGCTAATCGAGAGGCTGATGAATGGAGAGAAAGGGAAGTGGCTAAGGACATGGCAAACAGAAAGGTAACATTGCTGTGAAAATCTCTAAGTGGTAAAGCAGTTATATATGTTGTTCATTTTGGTATCTGAAGGTGTATGTCTGTTTTCAGGTCGACGAGATGAAGGCAATTGATAAGGTGAAGGCTAAACGTGAACGAAAAAGACTAGAACCTGAGGTGAGTCATCTAAACCAGACTCAGATGGAAATTTTGCTTTAAAACTGGTGATCTTAGACATTATACTGAGAAGTCAAGATAGGTTTCATTGAAATTCTTGTATACTTTATCTTTGTTTTCCTCTCGGCTTTATCACAGATTATCTCATGGTTCCAATGTTTCAGCTTGAACTGGCTCTGATCGTTGAGGAAATGCAAGTGCTACGCTCTCTAAGAATTGAAAAACTAAAGAAGCAAGGTACGTCAATGGTCCGACTAGTTTATTGCATATTTATTCCAGAGTCGGACAATAATTGGATGTATGTAAACTGTTCAGGGCATTTTCTTCCTGAAGAAGATGACAAGTTCTTCGAGAGTGTCCGTGCTGCGGTAGAGCTAGAGGAAAACCAAGCTCAGTCCCTAGCCATCACAGAGGCCGAGGAGAATGTTGTTGCCTCCGAGGTAGACAGTGTTCTCACTACCAGTAACAAAGAGATGGATAAAGAAAGCAATCCTGTTGCAGCTTCTAGTGAAAAGACTGTGGAAGCTCCTGATAATGTTTCGGACAATGTATCTAATTTGCCAGCTGAGTTCTATCACTACTACTACGGAAGCAATCTCGACATGGGTAGACTTATTGAGGTGGGATTCATTTTTTTTCTTTTCATCTCTTACCTTAGAGAGGCAATTCAGCTGATTCATGCATTTAAAAATACAGATCAGACGAGAATGGGATGCATATCTGAGTGAAGGAGGAAGGTAAGTTTACAAATTTGATGATTTAGACAAGTTTCTGATGTTTGTCTCTTAAGAAAAGCACATTGGTTTGTCTGTACAGCCGGATTCCTGGACACTGGGTGCACCCACCTCCACCGGCTAATGAGATTTGGGCTTCATATCTCGATAAATGCCCCAAGAAAGACCTTAGTTAGTGACTGTTTCCAGTTCTGTCTAGAATACTGGTTCTGATCTATATTAAGTCATCAATTGGTCTATATTTTGAAAGAGCACTAAGTCATGTAAAACAGATCAGCATTTAGGTATCTGATCGTGGTATATACAGATTGTACAGATGTTGAGATAACTCTTATATTAAGTAATAGATTTTGGGACTTCTCTACATCAATACCTCTAATCGATACTGTGATTAGGAAAACCAATTCTTCAATAGCTTACCGGAACACAGAAAAATGGTTTTATTTCATCAACATTTTCAATTTTCCATCTCAATATTGCAAGGTTTTGAGCCAAATTAGTTTGTATTATTTAACTGTCCCATACTGTCCATTGAAAAAATTCCAATAAACGTCCACTTCCTCTGTTCTGTCTAGTAGTCACACCTCCATTTAGTTAATTATCTGGTAACATAGCAACACTGTTCCGTCAAAAATGTAAATTTGGCTTGTGGGAACGATGATTGTATAGCAGCGCGAGTAGTTTAAGGATTAAACCTTAATCAGTTGGCAAAGTCATTGGAACTCTGATCAACAATTTTACTTGATCGACCTTCTCATTTTCAATTTCAATTTAAGATTCCATTACTTCAATAGGCGACTTACTAGGACACTGATCAACGGTTTTCCTAACATTGTGACATTCAACTGACCGACTACATTCCGTTCAATTTGGCTAATTATTTGGTAACATAGCAACCCTGTTCCATCAAACGTGTAAACATGTAAATTTATAAATAGAGTTGTGGGGAAGATGATTGTTGAGCTATTCAATTGACAATGAATCACAACTGCCCATCTGCCCCAAATTGATATTGCAGAGAAATCTTTCGTGCAAAGCGCATTTTATTACACTAGCCGATACACACAAATCTCTGCTCTTCTTTATTTACAAGTTCACTCTCCCACATAACACACAGTTCACTCTCCCACGTAACACACAAGTTTAGATTGTTAACAGAGTAAAAAAATATGGGGAAGATGATTGTTGAGCTATTCAATTAACAATGAATCACAACTGCCCATCTGCCCCAAATCAATCTCGCAGAGAAATCTTTCGTACAAAATGCATTTCATCGCACTAAGCCGATACACACAATCTCTGCTTTTTAAAACAAAAAAAGACTTCAATTTCAATACCAAAACTTTACACCAAGAACTCGCGATGATCTGCGATAAATAACAAATCAACAATGATCTCTTGGAGACTAAATCTACGAAGGTTTAATTATATTGTTAGAGAAGCCTCATTTCATGAGCAACACTCGCTTCCCTGCTGGGTCCTTCGCATAAATTTATCAATCAACAAAAAAAATTTAATCGAAAACTGAAAAATCCAGAATTGAAATAACAAATCCCAGAAAAATTCTATCAATCTTCGATTTGAATATCCGAAGGTAAACTTGGCTTGAACACGCATTGATTAAAAACGTTTCACCCATAGGTCCTTCGTTAACCAAAATTGTAATGAAATTGAATGATGCTCAGCGAATACGAACCATAATATAATCGGATTTCATCTCGTGAAACGAAATTCGCATCACGATCTAACTAATTTTTCCGAAAATTAACTCTTCATCGCATCACTAGAGAGAAAATTTAAAATTCATAAAACAAAAAAAGTGACGGCGAAAAAAGTAATGAGCTATAAACCCTAGAATAGATGTTGAAGATAACGAAATCTTCACGGAAGTTTATATAGAGATTGTATTAGGTTTAAAACTGATGTATCGTAGCCGTTAGATTCGGGTCCATTACTAACAATGTCAACCGTAGGATTTAATGAGTGAGGTCCATTAATTAAGACATTGGGCCTTAGTTTATAATGACCCGACCCGATTTTAATAGGATGATCCGGTAACTGAAAATTATTTGGTAACTCTCGGATCTCTACCTCTACGACGCGAAAATTTCAATCTTACAGACGAAGATTCTTTGTCTCCTTTTTGATAAATTCTCGGAGGGGGAGGAAGAATCTGTGAATCTCGAGCTATGTGGAGTTCAATTGCGAATTTGAAGGAGAATTTGAACAAGATCGCTCTCGATGTGCACGACGAAGATGACGAAGAAGAAGAAGGAGAAGATCTCACCATTCATGGCTCTAGCAATGGAGTAGTCGACTCTAATCGGAGGAGTTCTAATGGATTTAGGTATTCGAGGTCTGTTTCGAGGTCTCCAATGACTAATGGCGTCGAATCACCTGTTAATCATGAGGTGATTGGATTATCTTCTTGCTTAGGAATTTGAATGTTGCTTTACTGTGGAACTGGAAGTATGATTTGGGTTCTTATGTGTTAAATCTCTGAGAAATGGTTTACGAAATGTAGTAGGTTGCTTCTTTTGTAGATTGAGAGATATAAAGTAGAGATCAACAAGCTTCAGGAATCAGAAGCAGAAATCAAAGCTTTGTCTGTAAATTATGCGGCTCTATTGAAAGAGAAAGAGGTAAGAAATGTGCATGGTTTATGCAGAATCTTAGCCTTTTTGATCTTGTATTTTTGCCTATTTTGTGCTTTTTGCTCACACGGAAGCTACTTGGTTACAGGATCAGATATCCAGATTGAATCAGGAGAATGGCTCGTTGAAGCAAAACTTGACTTCAACTAATGCTGCTCTTAAAGAGGCTAGAACGGATCTTTCGAGGGCGTCAAACAATAATGCTATCAAGGTAGATGGAGCATGTTGCTTGATTCTGCAAATACGTTGTTACATATCCCCTTACCATTGTTTGTAATTCTTCATCGCTGTCTGGTCTATGCTCGTACTGTTTCTTATTCTATCTGTCTCTACTGCTAGCCTGCAAAAAATATTTTATATGCGAGACATGTTGTTGCAAAGTGAATGGTGTATTGTATCTGATCCCGCTGATGCTTCTCATGATACTGATGTTAAGGTCTAGAATATAAGACTAATATATAGTCTACTGCAGGGAAATGGTGATCATTCGCCCAGCAGATCGCAAAGATCTCCGACAAATTGGAAAAGTCGAAGCCATATGTACAATGGCACTGCCTCAAAACAAAATGGGACAGATAACGAAAAGGTATCTCTACTTATTTTATTTTCCATTTTCTTATGCTAAAAATTTTGGTGTCTTGCGTTCTTTTGCCTGTTAGATACGTTGTAATGTAATGGAACTTTAAGTGAGAATTTGAATGTCTTTTAGGAGTTTGCAGATATGCTTGAAGAGAGAACTAGATCAATGGCTGCTGTTCAGGCAAAAGAGCTTGAGAAAGAGCGACAAAAATCAGCAAATCTACAGGTTTCGCTACAAGGTATATAGCAGCACGAGTAGTTTAATATTTTTCTTATCTACTATTCTCTCACTCACCTTGCTTTTGTCAGAGGAGCGGAAACACATTGAGTCATTCAAGGAGGAACTCCAGTCTCTGAGGTTAGATAAGGAAAAAGTAAGTAGCATTTGGGACTGAAAGGACTTACAATTGTTTGTGTTTAGTTTTGCATCACCATTTGTGCATTACAGTTTTGTAATTGGATAAATGAGTAGATTTGTTTTTCAACTCTCTGCAGACATTCATGGAGATTAGTAAAGTACGTAATGAATTGGATGCAAAAGTAGCTGAAATCAAACAACTGCAGATGAAGTTGAATGGTCGCGAGCAGCAGACTGTTGGAATTTCCATAGAAACCCTAAAAGAGGTTAACAAAGCGCTAGAGAAGGAAAATAATGAGCTTAAGGTTTATTATTTTACAAAAACAAAAAAAAATTCTCTACAAGGATTGTCATTTCTAGTTTTCTGCTAATCAGACTCTGAAACTGATCTACCTTTTTCTCTGTTGTGTAGTTGAAACGAAGTGATCTTGAGGCTGCTTTAGAAGCAAGCCGGAGGTCAACAAGTAGTAATAGCTTGGGCAAGGTAATTTAACGCTTACTTTTGATTCAGTTGGTTTCTTAACCAAAAGAAAAATTATTTCTAAAAATTCAAGTGTGGAGCAAACATTTATTGTTCCTTCTGTTTTTCCTCATATTATTAGGAGAAGCCTGAAAGCTTCCCTGGAAGGGAGAATATGGAGAAATCCTTGCAGAGGCTGGAAAAGGATTTGGAAGAAGCACGGATGGAAAAAGATAAGGCACGGCAAGAACTAAAGCGGCTCAAACAGCACCTGTTAGAAAAGGTTATATATCCTAAAGCTACTTTGCAACTTGCTCTATGATAATGAGATCATTCAGAACCAGCTGTGTTTATTTATACTACATGCAAAGAATTTGCAACATAATTGTTACTTTAAGATGTGGGATGACTTACATACTCATCATACTCATTATCCTATTATAAATTTTTGTGAACAAAATAGAAAAGTATATAACTTTTTCTTACTTTTACAGGAAACTGAGGAGTCTGAGAAAATGGATGAAGATAGTAGATTGATTGAAGAACTCCGCCAGACCAATGAATATGAAAGGTCTCAGAGATTGAGTTTAGAAAGAGCTCTTAAGCAAGCAATGGCTAATCAAGAGAACATCAAGTTGAGTAATGACAATGAGATCCAGAAGTCAAAGGGAATAATTGAAGACTTAAATCAAAAGCTTGCAAATTGTTTGAGAACCATAGATTCCAAAAATGTGGAACTTTTAAATCTTCAAACTGCTCTCGGTCAGTACTATGCTGAAATCGAAGCTAAGGTTGGTATTAGAAATTTAAAAGTATTTAGTTATTTACCTATATAGATGTAACCTCAGTTGATTCTGTGGGTTCCTGTTCTTAAATATTGCAGGAGCATTTTGAACGAGAGCTTGTGATGGCTAAAGAAGAGGCAATGAAACTCTCAGCTCGTTTAAAAGTATAATCTCTAATTCTTTCCTTCGTCAAACAAATCATATGGTAAATGAATATAGTCTGATACCATTTTCCTGTTTCTTAAGGATGCTGATGAGCGGTTAGAGTCATCAAAGAAAGAAAAGGAGGAAGTCATATCGAAGCTGTTACACGCAGAACAAGTTGCAGCAGAATGGAAAAACAGAGTAAGCAAGGTTGAAGATGACAATGCAAAAGTAAGGCGTGTTCTTGAGCAGAGCATGACTAGGCTGAATAGAATGTCAATGGACTCCGATTATCTCGTTGATAGGTGGGCCAATGACTTATATATTTACATGTTGTTCTATTCCGTCAAGCTTTCATCTTATGTCACATTATTTCTTCAGGCGCATTGTTATCAAGTTACTGGTTACATACTTCCAAAGGAATCACAGCAGAGAGGTAAGATTTATTGGACTATAGCTCAGAAATCTATTTTCTGTTGAGCCAATCAAGCTACATCATAACTCCGAAGATGCAGTATGAGTGGAATTCAGTTTTTTCAAACCAAATTACTACCTTTACTTTTATTTACACTGAAAATTGCGAAAGAAAACTAAGTTATAACATGTAAAAATTATGCAAACTGGCCTTAACCTTATTATTCTCTTAAATGAATCTCTCTGAATAGGTTTTGGACCTAATGGTTCGAATGCTGGGATTCTCGGAGGAAGACAAACAGCGAATAGGATTGGCACAACAAGGAGCAGCGGGTAAAGGTGTTGTTAGAGGCGTTTTGGGTTTCCCGGGCCGCTTAGTCGGTGGCATCTTAGGCGGTGGCGGTGGTGGTGGTTCACCAGATTCACATCCGAATATAGCTTCTGATAATCAGGTACCAAATGGTTTTGAAAAAGCTCTCGGTATATAATGAATTAATGATCATGTGAATGATTTTCTTGTCCTTTTTTGTTTGGCTCAGTCATTTGCAGATATGTGGGTTGATTTTCTACTTAAAGACGCGGAAGAGCGAGAGAGAAGAGAAGCAGAAGATGCAGCAATCAAAAATCAAGAGAAGGCTCCTACGACACAGAGACCAACGTATGACCAATCTGATTCAGAGTTTTCGACAGTGCCTCTTACATCATCAGATAGTAATCACAGGCTCTCGAGATGACTCACTTGACCTCAGTATGGTACATATATATATATATAAACTTCTTACAGGAATTTAAAATCTGAATCACTTGCGTTCTTGTGTTGTAATTATCTCTCTTTCTTCCCCCTTTATTCCATTAATTCGTTTTTTTATATATACATACCATTTGGCTGGAGACAACAAATGAAAACAATAAATCTGAAGTAATGTTGGGCTAAGAACAATATGAATTTTTCGTTTCATTGCAGTTTGAAGTTATATACCACATTTAATTAAACTCAAGTATTCTCCATAAGTAGCCAAAAAGAGTTGTTAAATTTAAACAAAAGAAAATGTGATACAAAGGTACATTTGGGCCATTAGCGGCAAAACTCTGAAAGTGACCATCAATTACACATGATCAAAAAATCAAAACAAAAAGGTACACAAAAAGAGAAGACTCTTTTCTCTCTTTAACCGGACTTGGGTTTGAGAGCAGCAATGGGAATCTTACTGAGAACCTTTTCATTAAGAACCACATACTTTGTCTGCAACTCCTTCATGGCTTTCTCTGCGAATGGATCAACCTTATCCTCGTGTTTCTCGTAAAGCATTGGCACTGTGTGCAACACCACGAAGCAGATGTATACCAAAGTCAAGAAATTGAACCAGTTTCCGACCACTGAGACGATCCATAGACCAACAACAACCTGGAAACATAACAATGTATCAATCAGTTCATCAGAATCAGCAAAAACGAGTTTCACAGATCATTGCTAGAAAATATCGAAGATATGGTGACTAGACAAGGTACACGAGAAAGATTGAAATGAAACTACTTTCTCGAACGAAATTAAGTATTGTCTAGATTGTTTGACTAGACTACAAATGGCAGTAACAAGAATTGAACATACCATCAGGAATTTTTTGATGTCTCTTCCTAGAGCAATGCTTCGTAGAATAACGAAACCTTGGTTTACTTCGTTTCTCAAGGCAGATGCAATAGAAAGGAAAGCCTCCTCAGGAATATGGATTTCAGGAATATCAGGAGCAGACCTGCAAAAATAAAAAATAAATAAGCTTTGTAAAAACAAAACAGAGAACAAACATCTAGGCATAAAAATGAGCAAAGGCTCAGAATCTCACCCTTTGATAAATTTCTGAACATAAGACCACAAAAACAAGCCAACAAGAGCAAGCATCGAGATGTGACACAAAAGACTCAACAAATGATACTCAACAAGCTCGAACAAAACCCAAATCACAGTGGCCACACCAAGAACAGCAGCCGACAGTTTTTTATCCCTCCACAAGAACACATCAGCAGCTGCACATGGTCATCGAGAAAACGGAATTAGACTATAATACCACAGAGCTCAGAAGTCAACCACACGAGAATTTTACAAAATTATACTTTCATATCAAAATGGTGTAACAAGATATCATCGATTTCTTCAGTTTCTTCCATTGTAGCATAAGAGAAACGTAAATGTCTTAATCTAATCATCCGAAAACAATATCCCTGAACCTCAAATCTTCACATTCATCCCAAAATCTCATGAGACTCCATTTCTAACCAATACCAAATCCTAGATCAATTCATTAAAATGCAGGTTAAACAGCTTCATCACCAATTCATAAAACGCAATTCGAGTAAACTAAACCCTAACATTCCAGATCAAACATCAACACAACGATCAACCCAAAGAAATTGCACTAGAAAAAAAAGAGAAATCGAGATTGAAAATGGCAAAATCTCATACGTTTTCCACCACCGAGAACCTTATGAACAGGCTTCTCTCTGCCAAAAAGCCGATAGATCTTAGCTTTCACAGCGGAAGGCGAATCAGGCTTCTCGTACTCAGATTCAGACGATGAAGACGAATCATGATGATGAATCTTCTCAGCAATCTTCTCCATCAACGATTCTTTCTCCACCACCACCGGAGCCGAATTCTCGATTTCCTCCGCCATTGAAAATTTCTCAAAATCTCTCTCAATCGTGAAGACGAGCGAGAGGTAAGGAGACGACGATTGGTTTTTTTTTTTTAACACGAGAAAGCTTTTATAAACCAACGAGCCTTAGGTTCGGATACACGCACGTAGTGGCTCGGTGGTAATTTTTTTGAAATTAAAGTCGTTAACGGCGTTTAGTAATTGACGTTAAGTGTCTCGAACGTGTAGGCAACCAAAAGGAGGAATCACCTAACCAGATTCGTGACACGTGTAGGGTATTGAATAGAGAGATCGACGGTTGAGACTTAATGGTATTTCTGAAGATTTTAATGTAGCGCGCGTCTAATTATTTTTCAAAATCCAAGTTCTAAACGTCGACGTTTTATTTGGTGTAACTTGATTAGGACATAACTGATAACTCCTAGATGCTTTGGTCTAAGATAGAATGTTAAAATGTAAAGTACTTGTGGGTCCTAATAAGTAGTGATTAACCTATTGATCTACATTACTTTTAAATACTCCCGTGTAATTTACTAATAAGTGCTAAATTCCCCATATGACGTTCATCTTATGTAAGCAAGACTATCTATTACTATTGATGTTTGTGCAACAAATATGTGTAAAATTCTATGTTTATTGTCAGCAGCTGTGGTCGTCAAATGTGCTTGGATCAGTAATATTAAAAATTACCTTGGGCCAAATTTTTTTAGGATGTCATAATTGTCATTGTTAATCTAATGATGTACATATTATGTTTTGACCATCTTCTAAATTCAAATCTTTTAGACTACTTTTTTTTTTTCTAGCATTTTTGAAACTTAGGTTCGGCTCTAATTGTCTGTATTATTACCGGATTATAAGCTATCCCGCATATTTGAATTGTTTGTCTCCCACAATATTAGTTTTGTATTTAAATTTCAAGTTATGTGAAATAAATTAATATCTTCTAAATATATGAAGTAATCGCATGCATGATGACTAGAAATAAATATATACTGTATAAAAATATTGATTAACAAATCAAAATCAAAGGGAGGTCAATTACTTTATCACAAAGACATGTAGCACAAAGCTCCAACAGCTAGACCACGAAATAGTGCCGGCTTGCCTGGGAATAAAAACAAGTTTCGTGGACTTGTCTAACTCAGTAAAATTCAATTCACACTTCTTAATGGACGACGGAACAAATACTATTTCAAAGATACAATAACATATTCACACTACTTGACCACTGTATAGGAGTTGTGAGTAACATGGACGATCTTTATCTCCTGTATATATCATCGAGCTATATATTTCATGTCATGTACATGCATATGAAGTCAACACTTATATAAGGACTCATCAAAAAACAAAAAACCCACAAAATGTGATCCAAACTTGTTCAAAGTTCATGATGTTGAACCAAAATTTATTTGTTCTACTATGTAGTACTTCGGTGTTTTACTATAAGAACTAACCGGATCAGCCGATTGGATATATCAAATTTTATTTTGTTTTTCTTTTTACATGCGGAGAGAAAAATAAACCATACTACTACCTTTAACTCCTTTTTGTTCCCAACTCTCTAAACATCTAGTCTTTATAAAATACTCATAAATACTTTTAGAAACATCTATTTCCGACATTCTAAAGTAAGTTACACTGCTCAAACTCAAAACACTTTTGTTTTATCTCACTAAACTCAGACCGCGTATTTCATTTTAAACCACTCAAAACTTAAAAAAATAACGTCAAAGTGGATTTCATTTTCGATGATATTAATGACCATACACCACTTTTGACGCAACTTGTTTAATTACAAGAATCAGTACAAAAATTTGTAATTAATAATCAAAATCAACACAAAAAAGAATAATAGAAAAAATCCTAGATCTATAGACCATGACTTATAGTATAGCGATTTATACTAATCTGGGCACGGTAGTGTATCAAACGCATGAGTTCGAGCCCAACATGATCTCTATGTAACATAACCGTCATCATAATCATCATCATCATCTTCTTCTCCGATCAGCAGCGTACTGAGAAAGAGGAACAACTTCGGACAAAGGAGTAGACAAAGGAGTAGAAGTCGGTGTAGGAAGTGGAGAGTTCCGACAAACAGGACAAGATCCATTGAGTTTAAGCCAAGCATCAAGACAACATAAGTGGAAGTGATGTTTACATTCCGGCATCATCCTAAGCATCTCCATGTCTTTATACTCACATAAACATATCGAACACGTTACGTTATCTCCTCCATAAGTTTCTTTAGTGTAATGAAACTTAGGGTAAGAGTTTATAATGTTTTGGTCAAGGCCAATAATTACATCACCTGCTTCTAGATCTTCGTTGTCATCTTCAGCTACAAATATTATTCTAGGAAGTATTACACTTCCTCCTCCTCCTTCGTGACGGTTGTTGGTGGATGATTCCACGGCGGTTGTACGACGGCGACGAGAGGAGCGACAACATATGTAAGAAGATAAAAGAACGGTTGAGAGAAGAACTAGAAACCCTAGAGCTATGGCTATGGAGTAGCCAAAACCTATTGTTGTGAGGTAAGGATGGTGTTGCGGCGGAGGTGGAGGGTGGTAGAGGAAGACGGTGGTGGAAGATGCCGTGGTTGACATTTTATGGTTAAGAAAAATAAGAAGAAGAAGAATGGGTCCATGTGGTAGAGAGAGAGAGAGAGATTATAATTTTTTTTAATTTTTGGGAAAATTATTTTTAAAATTTTAATTTAAGTTTAGAGAGGTGGGTGGAAATTACAGATGAAGCATTTAAGAGAGTTTTGGAAACTGAAATTTTGCATTTATTAAATAAGGTTTTTGTGTAGGTTTTTAATTTATTTAATTTAAGTGGCCCAACCATAAGGAATATTATTTTGTTTTTTATTGTATTTTGTTTGGTTTTATATGTGTGTTGAGCCTTGTAAACATTGATTGTTTAACAATAATTTGTCAGTTACGTATATTATATGGGTCCATTTAGAAAAGAATAGTATTAGTGTGTACTTATTAGCTGTCTTGTTTTCGTTGAAATTTGTTTCTTGATTCGATTTGTGTGATTCAATGCTTCTCTTCTCGATGCCGTTGCAAAAACGTTCTTGACTCTTGGGTTTCGAAAACATACTAATCGAAAGTCATATAAGTATAAGGTAAGTTAATCGATATATAGTCTAGTAATTTGTATTAACCGGTTATAACGAAGAAATAAGTTGATTAAACGTCGAGTGACAAATAGTTCGACACATAGTCTAATAATTTATATTAACGGATCATAATCGATCAATCTTCTGGGCTAAAATCGCATAAAATTAACCTTACTTCATTCAAAATTGGAGCATATCATACATGAAGAAAACAAACTGAAATTTAGAAACTACAAAAAGAAAAAAAAAATTTGACTGAAAACATAATACTATGTAGTTTATACGTTCCTATTAACTAAGAAAATGATGAAAATATACTCAGAAATCAATCGGCCCATACATGGTTCAAAGAAAAGAAAAGCTCAAATATCGATTTTCTTCTTACACTCGATATCTTGCATAGTTTGGCCCGTAACATTCACAGCCATAGTGCAATTCATCTTAACCGTAACATGTTTCTTCACCATCCCTAATATCTTAACCTTACCACCAACCTTAGTGTAACTCCACATTTTCACAACACCCGAACCCATCACTTCTCGACTCAAATCAAGATCCGACATTAACCTATCCACCATAATATCGACCGTCATATTCATCCTAGCCGTTCGATGCGCTCTAGCTCTCCCCGGCGGTCCACGAGCTTCCCCAACCACCGTTCCTTTATAATATATATCAGTTGTAGTATTCGAGTACCTAAACGACGCCGTGTTTGGATTCTTGACAGATACATCCGCGATGATCGATATGTTAGTCCCCAAGAGTTGAAGCTGATCAGTTCCTGAAGTTGAACCTAGACCGTTGATCGTCACACCATTCATTTTGATGATCGGGTCTTTGACTTTAAACACGGTGAAAGCTAAAGTCAACGCGACCACGAGTAGTATTACAAACGTTGTAGTGACGCAGATTAAGCATTTGATTCGGTTTCTTCGACGGAGAAGAGTGTTCTTGTTGTTGTTGTTGGAAGTTGATTCATCACTCACCGGAAGTATAGTGGCCGGAGCTAATGGACGAACATGATCTTTATCGTTCATTGTTGTGTGTTTTTTTTTTCTTTGTTTGGTATGATTAAATGTACTTACGAAGTTATGTGGTTTATAAAGTAAAGTTTAGTGATGGAGAAATGTTGAAATTTTTATATTGATAACGTTTTGTGTTACATGTGTAATTAATGCTTTAGGGGAGAAAAAACGATTAAAGAAGTAAAGAGAGGCATTAATGTAACTGGCCTAACCACTAACAAAAAGTTTAATAATTGCAGAGAGGAAAATGGGAATGGTATTAAATTTGGGGTCTGATTTCAACAATCGTGGGTAGAGAATGGTAGAAATTGCGTAACCGTTGAGATGTGGAATTTGTACCAATGTGAATTTGCCACCTTATTACACGTTTGACTTTTGAGTCAACATCTGAGGATTCTTTCGACAATACTTTTAGAGATGATGTTAGCAAGTAGCAACGATATTAGCACCAATTAGACTAGATAATAAGCATGTTCTAATCCGAAAATATTTTTTTGTTGATTGTCGTATCTGTGTTTGGAAGCAAATATTGTGTCCGAGAATAGTGATTGACATTATGTATTACGAATTTGATGATGTATGGATAGAAAATCTAATTTTTGTAAGATGAAAATGTATTGCAATATCACCATTTTCATTAGTTTGTAAGTGAATCAATCAAGATGATTTTTTTTTTTAACTTATCCTTTCTCCCCAAGTTCAAACATTGTTGCCCTTTATTTATTTGCTCTATATATAAACACAAGTTGTTGGTTCGTAACACTTCTTACTCTTAAGAAAAAATGTCTCATGCAAGTTTTTATAATAATAATATATGATTCAAATATTGTGGACATAACATAAACAAAAAACATATAGTTTCACTAACCACAATATTAAAATCAAAAGCCAATTTTTTTTTCCATAAAAATCAAAGTTACATGCATAGGAAAGGGCGAATTTGCCCAGAGCATCGGCTTTTTAAATTACAATAACACAATCAACAAGAATGACAAATTAAGAAACTAAATTTTGCAATCGTATATGTGCATCATACGTTATTATTTGATCATTGTTATTGCAAGATCAGAAGAAAACTTGATTTCACCCTGAGTAGAGATAGGAATGGTAATGTTACCAACATCAGGAAGATCTAAGGTGAGTCCTATCTCAAGTTGATAATCAATGTCCAATGGAAGGTTTTGCGACTGCCCACTAATCACAAAGCCATGAAGCACCTTAAATGGTACTGTTAGAACCATTATGCCGCTCCCAACCGATGAACCTGGATTTGATATTGTGCCTGATGCGATCGGCCTCGACCTTAATTATATTAGAGCACACATGACAAAACCCAAGATAATGCACATCAAGTTCATTATCCCATATAACTAGAATTCTTCCTGAATAAAAGATTCAAGTAGCTAATAATCTATAGTGTCGATGTTAACTTGATTTGATTTTTTAAAACTTTTTTCAAAAAACTTATATGTTGTGGAACATATATATAAATACATGGATACAAAACATCAATACGAGTGCAGATGTTTTGTATCCGGATAAGTTACACATGGTGCATGAAATAAGTTCCCCAAGTCAATATAAATCTTATGTTTTATGTTCAAAAACAGGCTAGATAATAATTGAACCATGGTGAATAAGTGTCACATTATAAATAATAAAGTAGAAGAAGAGAACAAAGACGAATGAGAAGAGAACCTTGTGCTACTCTTGAGGATATAAGAGATCTCGCAAATAGGAATAGGTATAGGGTAAGGATTCTTGACAGAGACTTTAGCATGATAGTTAACACTTTCACATGTCACACCTAAGAAATCAACTTCGTCCACCGTAGCTTCGAGTGCCAAAATATTCTCTAGCTTATCCTTGGTGGGCGCATTTTCTATTATAGCCTTTTCTTCCGCGGATGAATTCGTGAAAAAACCTTTTACCTTATCCAACAAGCTCGAAATTACCGATGGTTTTCCTTCGGCGGATGCTTTTCTTACTACCACAAATTCCTCCGATGATGATGCCATTCCCTTTTTTTTTTTTTGAGTAATAACTTTCAAATGAAAATGATCTTATCTTTTTCTCTAATCTCTATGGGGGACTACATATATATGTTTACTTTCTGTAAGGATCATTTATACTTTAATCACCGGATCGTGACGTTGATCTATATAGTTTTTAATAAACAAAAGGAATAAAAGTCACAACAATAAGGTCAAAACGTGTGTTCTAGATGAAAATGATCTTACTAGCTACTTTGCTCGTCCGAAAAGAATATTGACCTCGTAAAAGGGAGAAAAATCAGACCAAGACTTATAGTCTAAGAATGAGGAATGATGTCAATGTGTCACTACCTGAATTCTATGTTTTTAGTCATGAGATTAGTTGATCCATATGTAGTCTGTATTAACAGGTTAATTATAATCGAGAAATAGATTGATAAGTTTGTAAAATACTTAAGATGAAATTTCTTCCTAACTTATATATCCTTTTCCCTAGGTTCAAACATTGTTGCCCTTTATTTATTTGGTCTATAAACACAAATATTTTTGTCTCAAGTTTTACTGAAATGATTCAAATCTATATATCTGACATAACATAAACAAGAAACATATTGTTTAAATAACCACACAACATAAAAAACTGGAAACCAATACAATAACACAATGAGCAAAGAACAATAAATGAAGATCACACATTATTATTATTATTATTATCTTGAGGTGAAATTAAAATAAGTCGGCAAGAGAAGGAAGCTTGATTTCACCTTGAGTAGAGATAGGAATGGTGATGTTACCAACAACAGGAAGATCAAAAGTGAGTCCAATGTCAAGATGATAATCAATGTCCCAGTCCAATGCAATGTCTTGCATCAGACTAATCATTATGCTATGAAGCACCTTAATCGGAACATCTAGTATCGTTATGCCGCTCCCAACCAATGAACCTGGATCCGGTATTGTGCCTGATGCTATCGGACTGCACATAATTAATGTTAGCTCGATTTGATATTAAGATGTTTTTAAGAAAACTTACATGTTGCGGAACATATATAAGTTAACTACCCTATACAAGAATTTTGAATTCGGATATATAAGTTAAATATATGTTCCGTAAAATGTGATATTTTTGAAAATTAATATCTGTTTTGTTTTGTACTTAAAATATCTGATAAAAACAATTTAGGCTAGATCTTGTCAAATACACAATCATGATCCATGATAGATAATTTAATTTGATTAATTCGTCCGACGAATGGTTGATTAATGTCAGTAGTCACATCATAGATAAATAAGCTAAGAAAAAAAAAAAAAATGAAAAAGGAGAAGAAAGAATAGAAGAGAACCAACCTTGTGCTACTCTTGAGGATGAAAGAGATCTGACAAATAGGAATAGGAACAGGGTAAGGATTCTTGACAGAGACTTTAGCATGATAATCAACACCTTCGAATGTCACACCTTTCAAATCAACATCGTCCACCGTGGCTTCGGGTGTCGGGATATTTGCTAGCTTCTCCGTGAAAAAACCCGCGGCTGTATCCAAAAACATTGATATAGCCGACGCTTTCTCTTCAACTACCTCTTTCTCCGCGGAAGCATTTCCTAATACCACGTTTTCCTTGGTGGCCGTATTCTCTACTATGTTGATCTTTTTCTCCGCGGATTCATTTCCTACTTCCTTCTTTTCTTCCGCGGACTTTTCGTCCGTGAATAAACCTTTCGCTTTATCCAACAAGCTTGAAATCACCGACGGTTTTTCTTCTACTACCGCCTTTTCCTCAGCGGATGTGGATGCCTTTCCTAATACCGCCATTTCCTCGGCGGACGCTTTTCCTACTACCACCAAGTCCTCCGCTGATGATGCCATTCTCTTTTTTTGATTGGTATGACTTTGAAATGAAAATCAGATCTCTCTTTCTCTTTAATGTCTATGATGACTATATATATATATAATTGTTTTCTCTAAAGATATTTTCTACTTTAATCACCGACGTCAATCTATACTTTAATTATAATCATATATAAATGAAAGGAATAAAGTAGCATTATGCGTATTCTAATGAAAAGATCCGTTCCTTTTGGCGCAATAAGGTTACAACGTGCCTTCTTACTACTTTGCTTGTACGTGAAGAATAATAATTAACCTTTTAAAAAATGATTAGCATTTTAAAATTTTGATTGAAGAAGAATTAGAGGTAAAATATTTTTCAATTCACTTTTAGCTTTATACCGAGCTCCCCATGTGTATGTCAGTATGTACAAGTACTGTCACAAGTGATGATTTCATCAACCAATGTCTATAAATAGGTAAATCCATCATTTTAATTTTACTGTATATCAGATGTGTTTGAAAACAATACATATTGCGTTGGAAGATGTGTGATAATATTATGTACATGTTGCACAATTACATAAACAAGTGGTTACCGACTTGAAAGAAAATGGAACAAAAGTCTAAACTTTCTAAGGCATACCAATTTATAATGGTCTAGTGGTAGATATTTCTTGTTAATTGAGATCACGATTTGAATCATCTAACAACTATTTAATCATGGTTGACTATTGTGAACGTTTAAGTGTCTAAAGATTTTAGACAAAATAAAAAGTCCAATATCGACCAAGATTTGTAGCTAGTGTCGTCAGTGTGTCACTGTCTGAGTTTGAACTCATCTTAATACATATTATAATCTAATATATCGCCAGTATCGTAATTTATAAATGAATTAAGATGCAATTCACTATATCCATAAAACATGTATAACCAAATAAAATCATTCCACCAAAAACAGACATCCAAGATTAAAACTTCCAAGACAGTCTAATATCCTGATAGATGATACCTTATTGTAAATAAATTATAACTTAAGATCTTTAAAAGATTATTATTGGAATCAAAATAAGTCGCGAAGAGAAGGGAGCTTGACTTCACCCTGAGTAGAGATAGGAATGGTGATATCACCAACAACAGGAATGTCGATGGTGAGTCCAATGTCGAGTTGATAGTCAATGTCCCAGTCCATAGCAATGTCCTTCATCAGGCTAACCGCTATGCCATAAGCTACCTTAATTGGTACGTCTAGAACTGTTGTGGCGTTCCCAGTCAGCGAACCGGGGTCCGGTATTGTGCCTGACGCAATAGCCCTACACGAAATAAAAGGAGGGGCTTAATGTCAACTTCACTTTGTTAGCTAAAGATTGTTGGAAAAAAGGGGTGAAGAGTTACTCTCAAATTTGATTTTGGTTGAGTTTGTTTAAATTAAAAGTTGAAAGGGTGAAGAGTTATTGTCAACTTGATTTTGCATTTAAAGATGAAATGCTATGTAGTCGAAAACTTGAAAATATGTGAATTTTGTATTGGAAAGTCAGTATATGATTGGAGATTTTTAATTATTAAACCCATATATTAGATTGCAAAAAAAAAAAAAAAAAAAAAAAAAAAAAAAAAAAAAAAAAAANTAATCATCTACTATTCCACTATTTTATATTCAATTTAAGTACCAATTAATCCCACAAAACAAAAAAAACAGATCAAGCATTTAACTAGTATGATGGAAATTCACATTAATCTTATGTATAAAAGTGACTATATCTCTAAGTATTAACATTTCAATTTAATAGAATTACATCATCAATAAAAAAATCAATATGATTAGCAAATGCTTTTCAGCGAAATTTTAAACCAATAATATAGCCATTCTTATATCACAGACAAATCACAAATCTATTACGATAAAATTAGAATAGCATAGGATGTACACATACATGCTCATTTTTTGTATATTGACTTTGTAATCTCGATTGACGAAAAAAATTTATCTTTACAGATATTATACTCAAAATCTAGGTACTAATAAAACGATGTGATACAAATATTATAGGCTTTGTGGCCACGAAAAAACAAATAAACATTAGCCTTATTTAGATCCCTAATCCAGATATATTCACAAGTGCACTTAATATTCATTCATTAAGACAAGATTATTGTCTTAATGATGATCGTCCGATATGAAGATCTCTAAACAAAAAAGATAAGTAAAGAGATATATGAAAAGAAACAAGAACCTTGTGTTACTTTTGAGGATGTAAGAGATCTGACAAATGGGAATAGATTGAGAATAAGGATTCTTGACAGATACTTTGGCATGATAATCAACACCTTGACGTGTCACACCTTTGAAATCAACGTCGTCCACGGTGGCTTCCGGTGTCGGAATATTCGTTAGCTTCTCCGTAAAGAAACCTTTTGCTTTATTCAACAAACTTGTTATCGCTGATGCTTTTTCTTCCACCACCTTTTCTTCCTCTGTTGCCATCTTTTTTTTTTTTCTTTTACAAACAAATGATCAAGATCTCTCACTTTCTTTCTTATCTATATGACTTTGTTTTCTATTTTTTTAAGGTTGTGTCACTACCTTAATTGCCGGAGCGTGACATTTTTCTTTACTTTCTTGGCTAAAAATACTTTATATATAAAAAAAAGGAATGGTTTTGGGAAAAAAAAAACAAATTAACACCATTACGGCATTATGCATATTTGTAAGGAAAGATTCGTTTAGAACATCAAGGTCATAACGTGAATTCTTGTTTATTTGTTTGTCCAATTTTTTGTCCATGACTAATTTATTACTATGACATTTTTTGTTAAAACCGATTTTAAATCATAAAAAATTTAAACTTTAGAATCACTTAGAAATGAGCAAGACTTGTAGCCTAGCGATTTATGCTATTATCGTTATTGTGTTACCATCTGAATTCGAATTCAATTTAATACTTATTTCATATATGTTGCCAAAATAAAATAAAAAAAACTTAAAAATTATGTGTTGGATAATAGCAATTGGTATTATCATATTTTAATCATTAGAAGATGGAAATATAAGATATTATTCTCTTTATACAATTTCTTCAAAATATATCTTTCCCAAATTAGAAAGAAATATTAGAGGTATATTACATTGACTCTTCGGTTTATTGCATTTGCTTAGATTTGATTGGTTTGCAATTATGGAAATCCATATTTATTGGTAGACTTTGTGGCTTCGACGTGGTCAAGACTTTTTTTTTTTGGTTCGTGCCTATTTAAGGATACTAGTTAAAGTTAAAAGCAATTCATGTAATAAGTCTCATTACACCAACCGGTGCAATTCAATGGAAACAAAATCCGGTTTAAATTGTGATTTCTTTTCAAGATTCAATCTTTTGTGAGTGAGACAATAATTCATGTGATGTTTATACAAAAAAGATTGAGAAGCCAACAACATTCAACTGCCACTTAAATCTCAACAAAAAAAACTTCTTGGTGTAACTAAACGAACCAAAGACATGGTTTTGGTCTAGTTATTACAACACACCATGGGCATATTTTCCTTAACATGGATTCTAAAAGTTCAAAGATTTTTCTATTCTTTCTTCTTTATGAGAACAAGAATGGAAAGTGGAGAAGACTCTTAGCTAATGATCATCTTGTTGAAGAATTCAGCTTGTTCTGGGAAGATTTCCATAAGCTCATCTTTAGTTACCCACACAAAATCTTCGCAGTTACTTATGTTGTATTTCGAAGCTGCAACTACACTGCATTTGAAGAAGAATCTCTGTACACCAACAACCAAAAAGAATAATTCAAGAATTTGTCAAGTTCTATAATCGATGAAACGTTATTTAAAAAGCCTTTGTTATTTGTTCGTTGTTACCTTGTAAGATGGCAAATCAGGCGATTCTTCTGTAGGTTGTATAGCCATGTGAGCCATTGGAGCATTGCCAACAAAGTATGTGTGAGTGAGATCTCCCAAGACTGACTTCAAAGCAGATTCTGCGCACTGCAAACATAGAATTCAAACAATAAAAGTAAGCACAAGAACGAAATCAACACTGTTATGGGTTGAAACAGATGGAAAAACTATCACCTTGCGAAGTGTTGGCTCAGAATCATAGACTTTTTCCGGAAAATGCCAGACAGGTTTGTCACTAGTAGCTCCAAATGGCTTACCATAGATGAGAAGATACAACTTTTTGTCTAGAGCTCTATATAATGACCTGTAATCGCAGCATTTTCCAAAGAGTAAAATATCAATCTACGAGAACACAACACTGAAAGAGCTTTTAGAGATGGGAACAACTTACTTCCTATCGTTGTTCTTGTCAGCCTCTGTAATTCTGGGAGCGGGTACATAGTCCATTTGGTATTCACCCTTGGCTCTGTATTCACACATCAAAAGATCAACCAAAGAAAAAATGGAAGCTTCACCGTTTGATCAAATGTGAACTTTCCTAAATTCACAGCATATCTAAATTCAGGTTTACTCAACTAAGCAGCTGTAACTAATGGAGCTATACGAAAAAACGCTAATCCTATATGCTATTAATCATAATAACTGAATGAACAAGAAACCATCAACCAGATTTGTGCTTTAGATACATCTTGATATGAAAGAAGATTACCAGAAAACTGAGAATTTCAATGTGATACATTGCACTTTCACAAATAAGTAACAAATTTACCTGTTCTTAGCTATGTCCAAGAACTCATCAGGATATCTCCGACGAAATTGCTGCTGCCAATTAAATCTACAGTATAGTACAACAAAAAAAAAAAACCGAAGACCAAAAGTTAAAACATTTCATAAGATAAAAATCAAAACTTCACTCCTCAATGACTCAAAATCCAATACTGATTCCGCCGCACAAAACTTAACAACGAGCTATAATAAAATCATTCCTCTGAATCAAACAGTGACTGATACATTTCTCCTAAAGCAATTCAGAACAGCCAAAAAAGTAAACATTTTCCACAATCCATTTAATCAAAATCAAAACTTTCACCACTCCATAACTCCTTATTCATTCCACCACATACTAATTTACATTTCTTTGAATCAATCAACATAAAGACTGATACTTTTTCTCCTCATTTCTCAAAATTCCTAAACCATAACACACAAGAATGAAGAAGAAGGCTTACTTAAACTCCTGAAATGTGTAAACCGCAGGATCAGGTTTAGGAATCACAACGCGTAATCTCTCAAATAGCACAGAAGCAACGATCTTATCAGAACTCGTAGTACAAAACCCTCGACTACTCTCAAAGAGAGGCTTAGCCAGTAACTTCGATCTCAATCTCAAGCTCTGCATTTCTCTCACAAAACCCAGAAACGGAAACACAAAAAGGAATCGACTTTGATTAGATAAAGATCGAAACAGAGAGACTCTGATTTGGATTCGCCGGCGCTTAAGGGTTTTTGCTTCTTCCCCGAGATTATGGGTTTACTTAACCAGACTAAACCAGAATCCGGTTTATTATGTGAAAGTAAGAAGAAAAAAAATATCTCCGTTGCCGGGACTCGAACCCGGGTCTCTCGGGTGAGAGCCGAGTATCCTGACCAGCTAGACTACAACGGATTTTGATATCTTTTTAATTGTGTTGTTTATACTTTATATCGCCAAAATATTATTAAGTGCGGATTGGGTACATTCATAATCTCAAGATTAACCAAAAAAAAAACTTTAAGACAACTCTACATTATATTTTTTAAATGGGTAAGAATTAAAACTCATTTTGAAATCGATCACTAAAATGTAGTTGGCTGATCATTCTACAATAAATATGGTCAACCAAATAACATTTAAATGTTTTCTCTAAAAACAATGTGAGTATGCTCATCATCTATTGCCCAACACGACACCTTTTTTGGCACATCCAAAAGACTAGTAAAAAAATAAGTTAACAGATAACAAAATGATAAAAAAAAAATTTAGTTATCTCATGGGAGTTCCGCTCAACGTTGTCGTTAGAAACTCTATGATCTCCACCCCGCTAATGACAAAATCTTAATAGAGGAAATAATTTGTTTTAGTTTCTATAATTTTTATTTTAATATGAACTTTACAAAGATATGTAGTGTTTCTTTTTTTATTCAGATAAAAAATGTTTGGATAAATAAGTGGATGTAGATACATTTATTTTTTTAGACTTATCAATAAAAAGATCAAAATGAATATGAGATAAGAGTAGTTGACAAAACAATTGTTTTTTTCTTTACGGTACAAATTTTATATATTGAAATTTAAGTGGAAATTGTGTCAAATCTAACGGGATTCAATCCGGAGATATGTATTCATTTTTTCCACCGTAGTATTCTTTTTATTGAACCAAAAAAAAAAATATACTAGACAAATTAATTAAAAAATAGTGAGACTATTTACCTTTTTAGTGAGAAACATAGATAGTGTTGTTAAATGGATTGGAAACAAACAACAATATCTTCAAACTATTATTGGGCTATTCAAAGGCCCATTATGTTACTCCAAAGCCCATAATAGAGTATGTTCTGTTTCTTCTTCTTCGATAAGCCAATTTCAATGCAGCTAAGTTTCTTCTTCGTGGGTTTGAGCGTCTTGGAATGGTGAATCACTGCGTATGAAGAGCTCGATATGCGAAGAACACTCACGTTCATAATGTTTTGCTGTAGAGTGGTTTTATGGATGCAAGGTCGATGAAATGCTTGAAAGAGAATCTATTTGTCCGGTAAATGAATCAACCGTGGTTTTATGAACACTCACCTTCAAGGATCACCGCTGAAAAAGCCATTTTCGAAGGAGGAATTGCGGTTATTGGTCATGTGGGTTTAACTCCACAAGCGATTAGTGTTCTTGGTGGTTTTAGACCACAAGGCAGAAACATAGCTAGTGTTTTAAACGTTGTTGAGTCCGCATTGGCTTTACAAGAAGCTGGACGTTTTTCGATTGTTTTGGAATGTGTTTCGCCTCCTGTAGCTGCTGCTGTGACCTCTGCTCTTAATATTTCAACACTCGGCATCGGAGCTGGACCTTTCTGCAGCGGACAGGTTCTGTTTCAAATGTTCCTTCTTTTTTTCGGGTTTTCAATTTTTGGTTAATCTCTCTCTGGATATTGTAGGTGTTGAACAACCATGATCTTCTTGGTATTATGCAACATCCACATAATACCAAGGTAACTCCATCTGCATATTATTATTGTTATCGAAATTAAAGTCTCGTATCGGATTATTTGATTCTCTTAGGTTATTCCAAAGCTTTGCAAGCAATATGCTAAAGTAGGAGAAGTAATAACAAAGGCTTAATGGACTACAAAGAAGAAGTCTCGAAAAACTTATTTCCTGGTCCTTCTCATAGTCCTCACAAGATCACAACAACCAAGCTCGACGGATTCTTAACCTCTTCAAGCTGTTATTGAACTATTTGATAAAATGGATAAACATTACTCTGTCTTATTGGAGATTGTATGTGTCATCTTTACTTTCTTAGGTGCAAATATATAGCTTTGTAATCCCATTTAGAAAATCCAGTGCATACTTTTACAATAGATTCATTACATATCTCTCCATATAAAACTTCACAAGGAAAATGTATAATATTTACTGTTTGGAAAAACCTAAACTTAATAAAATAGACATCAATCTTCATTCATCTACGGCTTGGTCTCAGAAGCTGCTTGAACAAAGCAATCTTAGGAACATTCCAATGCTCCACATGTCTGCATTCATCAAAATATGTCAAAACACAACGTATTCAACCTTCAGAAGCGTTCAATAATGTCTCTAACCTGCAAATTTTTCCGGTTTCTGCGTCGAAATAATACTCTGTGTATCCAGTTGCTGTAAAATAATAGATCTTCTCCTCATCAATTTCCATAATAAAGGCATCAAAGTTTTGTTGTCTTCTTCATTAATCATTGAACACTTTCCATTAAAGTGTCAAACTTTATCCTATAAAGACTTAAAATAATCTGCAATTTTTACCTGAAAGAATTGGTTTCCATGGAAACGACATAACACAACTAAAGTTCCAATGACCAACTCCTTTATCCTACAAAACCCATCACAAATCTCCGACAATTCAAAACACACAAAAAATCTCTGATATCGGAAAAAAAAAAAAAAAACTTTTTTGGATTACCTCAAAATTCTCCCATTTCATGAGCTTCATCTTCGATTTCTCAATCAAAGATCCAAAATTACTACAATTCCTTTTGAAACGAGCAAGACCCTTAAAAGAACCAGCAGGATCAGCAAATTCACACTTCTCTTCATAAACCTCCATAGTCAAATCTCCTGAAAAAAATAAAAAATCCAAATTCAGACAAAAGTCATAAAAACCAAGACTCTGTTTCTCTGTTTTTGTCACTAAACCTGTAACGAAATAAGATCGTTTGAAGTCTTGTTTGATTAAGTCAACAACAGCTACACGAACAACTCGTCCTGAACAATCAACTGGAACCTCAAAGGTTGGTGTCATGGGAGAAGAAGGAGAAGGAGATTTGAATACCGAAGCTGCAATTCCGAGTAGCTCAGATCCGTACCAAGCGATCTTGAGTAATATATTCTCTGGTTCCGGCTCTTTACTTGTTGTTTGTGGTTCGTTAAGATTCTGTCCTCTGCAACTTACTTGACGATTACAACGGTGGAGTGAACGGTGGCCGTCGCCGCAGTACATGGAATTGACGGTAGCGATTGAGTGAAAGGAAATTGAAGACACCATTGTGTGTTGATTTGATCAAAGAAAAGATTTTTTTAAATAGTTCTAAAGTGTCTGTTCGTTGATTAATAGAGACCACACAAATGGTGACAACATAAATGAATGAAATTAATTAATTTGTCAAAAGAGGATTCTTCTACAGAGATGATAATAAGTTACATACCAAAAACGTTTTCATTGAAAACAAAAAATTGAGTTGATGTAGATTTGATTTGATTCTCTGTGGCTTTATCTATAGATATTATTCATTTCAGATGATCATGTCAATGGCACTGGGTAGAACGCGAAACTTTCTAGGGAGGAATCCAAGATGTTCTCCATCAGATTGAACGTAGATGCTTCCGCTTTCTGAAATCTCTTCAACTTCGATACTTTGTACACTGCACGAAAAGCCGGTTAAAAGTTTGTTTCATAAGAATGTGTTTGAGAAAAGAGAAGAGATATCTGACCTTCTTGAGCTCACGTTGTTGACCGAGAGATGAGTTCCATTGTATAGCTTATGAAGTTTTAGTATGAAATCGTACCATTTGAAGTCTTGGAGAACTACAACCTGCAGAGAAGTGTAAGAAGGTCAAAAGCTTTTTACATTTGAGATATAATGAATGAATTGTCGCACCTCAAGATTTCCATTTCCAGGGACGGCGTTGGGAGTGATTTTCATTCCACCACCAAAGTATTTAGCGTTTCCAACGCAGAGAGCGGTGACTTGAGGATATATTTCCCAATCTCCTCCATTGACCTGAGAATATTACATTATGCTTTGTAAGTTATACTAGCTATGGTGAAGGAGACTCTGTAGAACTGATTGCTCACCCTAATTCTCATGTCTCGGTTATGATGTCCCATAAAGGCTTGGAGAGCACCTATTACATAGCACAAGTTTCCAAATTTCTTGTACTTTGAAGCGTAAAAACCTGCCTTTGCACTCCTGCCATGATGAGCAACAAACCAAAAGATTTACAAACTGCCTCATTAAGGATCTATCAGACAATAACAGAGTTTTTTCGTGATATCCTTACAAATGAACATCGGCAACATTAATGAAGTAATGCATATCCCTTCCTTCCTTTTCGATAACACCAACATCAACCCGTGATCGTATCCCTGCAAATAATGCCATATGTACATAAGAATACAGAAGTCGTTTAGTTCTAAGTCTAACTCAAATGGATTCAGTGACACACCTTTAGCAATGCGCTCCACCGCTTCCCAAGGATCATTTTTCCTAAGAAAATGCAGAATATACTCAAGACTGGCTCAACACAAGTTTCAAAAAACAAATTACATTAATCAGACATTGCAAAAACTAACCAACCAAATGTTCTAGCAAAATCCGAGCCAGTACCTAAGGGAATCAACTGCAAGATAAAAGATGGAGTGAGAATGTAACCTGTACCTCCACAAAAACAAGTAAAATAAGTCAAGTCAAGCTACTCACACCAAGGGCAGTTGAATGAGTAGCTTCGCCATTTACTTTAGCAACAGGTTTTCCCTCCCAAAAGAAACCATTTACTACCTATAAATCAAAAGCACACAACAAATGGAACTAAGATATCCAAGGCTTTATTATACATTTCAGAAAACTTCTCTGTTCTCGAAACCAAAAGTCTCGATCCTCTTACCTCATGAAGTGTTCCATCACCTCCGACCGCTATTACAGCATCTGCCCCATCCCTTATAGCCTAAAAAGGTAATCAAAACCAAAAAATTATCAGCTTCAAACCATTAGTAATACATTACTTTCACTAACACTTACCTCTCTTGTTATGTCAATGGCATGAGAAGGACCTGATGTCAATGATTCACATATCTGAAGAAACAAACAAGAAGACGGGCAAAATCAGAAACTCAAGAAAGCAAAAGGAGGTAGCATCACTAACACACAGGCAGACAAAAAGGTAACTGATTTAAATACTCACGTTACAGTCTTTACCAAGACGAGATCGGAGTAAAGGAAGCAACTTTTTCCATTCCTTAGCTGTTCTACCATTAGCTCCTAATCACATACAAAAACAACAACATAAACCTTAAACCCCCAATTCAAATTCGAGACTGATTCTCACATACAAAAACATAAACTTTCATCATCTACTGCATAAAAGGGCAAGTATACCTTGTGGGTTTACAACGAAAACAAGATCACGGAGGCGGGAAGAGGAGGAGACGCCGGTGGCAGAATCAACACCACCACCACCACCGTGAAGAGTGTTGCGATCAGAGGAGAAACTGGAGGTGATTCGTTGATGTGCCACGAAGAAAGAAGGTTGCTTCACCGTTAAAGGACAAATTGAAATGAAGCAATTGGATCGTAGCATTGTTTGTTCGAAATCCGGCTCCGCTGAACATCATCGCCGTTTATCATCAGTTCATCAACACTGGACGACACACTCTGCGTGAGTCAGAGGCTTTCCTCAACGTTCATGGGCTTGGGTTCTCTCTTTTATATCCATATTGGGCTTCAAAATCTTATGGCCCATTTAAGAAACAAGAAAAACGAGTATAAAGTAAAGACAACTCTTTATTGTCCTTGTCCGGACATGAAGTGTGGGGTCCACACTTTTGCCGACCGGGTGTGTTTATTGTGTGGCTCCAGCTTCCTGACAGCTGTCGGGCTCCATTTACACTAAACGGTAAATTTATTTCCTTGTGGTAAAACTAGGGAAACAACTCGTTAATTCTTCAGATTTTTATGTCTTTAATTAACTTGAATAATTGATTACACTCCTTGTAAACCATATTTAATTCATATATTTTTTTTTTATAAACATTAGCTAATTTTTTAAGAAATTTTGCAAGTGTATTATTGACTTTAGATAACTGTAATTAATATAATCAACAACATGAGTCGGTAGGACGTGGTATTGATTTTTACCCATAGACGTTAGAAATGGTTTTATAATCCCACGAAATCGTCTAGTTTTGGCCTTTCGATAAAGTATTAAAGACTAATAGCCGTCCACTTTCTATTCTATAAATTTCTAAAATTCCATTTCACAAGACTGTCACCAATAAAAAAAATCACCACCACTCATAAAACTACACGTGTTACGTTTGTAATACACAGGCCGTAGTTTTATCAATCTCTGAACAGACGTTAGACCTCCTCCATAGAAAAATTTCCTCAGCCGACCAAACTCTAAATACATTTCAATGAAGAAGCATTAGAAAATATCATTTCCACAAGTTTTTCTTTGTGATTTCTCCAACTTAAAACGGTAAGTTGTGTTAAAGATTTAGAGTTTACTTCTTGATGTAGTGTTTGTGACCAATCTTGTTTATGTGTTTATGTTTCTTGATGTTAAATGGATAATTACTTTCTAGGGTTCTTATTATTATTTTGTAAGATTGGAACAATCTAGTCTATGTTTCTTGATGTTAGTGGATAATCTTGTTTTGCTTCAAGATCTCTCAAAACTTGTCTTCCTTTATGTGAATCAAGATCTCATTTTTAAACATGTTTCTTGATTTTCTCAGTTACTAGCAAAAAATGAGCAGACCGCAAGAACCGCCGAGAGGTTTCTTCCCATTCGGTAATCCATTTCGAATGTTATCACCAAAAGGGTCAGATTTGTCTCCATGGCTACTGTCTTTGTTGAATGGCTTTGAGTCACTTTTAGCTGAGAGGCTAAAGAAACTTATGCCTAAGAACAAAGATGATATCCTTACTTTATCTTGGATGAAGCTAGCTATGGAGTCGCTTTGTGAGACGCATAGTAACATTAACACGCTTATTACGGATCTTCAGCTCCCTGTTTCTGATTGGGAGGAGAAATGGGTTGATGTTTATTTAGACATTAGTGTGAAGTTACTAGATCTTTGTAATGCTTTTAGTTCGGAGCTTACGCGGTTAAACCAGGGAGATCTTTACCTTAAGTGTGTTCTGCATAGTCTACAATCGGATTCTGGAGAGAAGTATCTTCAAGCTCGGTCTTCGCTTGATAGCTGGAGGCAACATGTTAATGCAAGCAACCCGAGGATTGAGAATTGTCGTGCGGTTTTAGACAGTCTTGTTAAGTCTTTGAGCTTGCCTAAAGTCAAGAACTCGCCTAAAGGGAAAGTTCTTATGCGGGCATTTTATGGTGTCAAGGTTCAAACGGTTTATATCTGCAGTGTATTTACCGCGGCCTGGTCTGATTCCACTAAGGATCTTTTCGATTTACCTGTCTCGGAAAAGCCGTTGTGGGCTAAGGTCTTTACTGATATGCAGAGTGTTGTAAATGGTGAGATTAGATATATGTTGACTTCTGGTAGAGCCACGATTCTCAAAGAGCTGGAGAGCGTTGATGCTAGCGTCGAGAAGCTTTACCCGATAATACAAGATGGCGTTGATCCTATCGAAGTTGAAGTCTTTGAGGATTATGTTACGGAGTTGAAGACTCAAGCTGAGAAATTGTCTCAAGGGTTAGATCAGTTACTTGATGAAGTTGACAGTTTCTTCAAAATGACTTTAAGCGGCCGCGATGTGTTGCTTTGTAATCTTAGATCGAGTGACTTAATCAGAGAAGATGTAGAAGTTTAGGTGTCTAAAAGTGTTTTCTCTTTCTTTTGTTTGCATGAGTCCATTTTGTAGAGCTTTGTCTCTTTGGTATATGTGTGCAAGTCTTGTCTGTATTGAATAATAATATAATTATACATCTGTTTGGCTTGATAATATTAGTGTTGTAAGAATCAAATCATACACAAAAATGGATACAATCTTTAATCATAGATAAGTGCAATTAGTAGTAACAAAATGAAATCTGGATGTAATGAGTGAGTCTTGCTTCTTGTGACCATACACGTATGTTAATCTTCCATGCTTCTTTAGATTCACGGATGACTTGAGAGATCTTTTTTACAGTTGAATAAAGCTTCTTTCTATTCACATGGATTTAGTGTACACTTTAAGAGAGAACCTTCAACTTCAACAAAAGCCTCTCTTCTTCTCTGTCTCGTTCTTGGTCTGATCATTTGCATTATGTCTGGAGAATCAAGTTCTGGTTCTACAGATCATTGCATCAAAGTTGTACCGACACACGGTGGTCGTTATATCCAGTACAACGTTTATGGACAGCTCTTTGAAGTCTCGAGAAAGTATGTCCCTCCTATCCGTCCCATCGGTAGAGGCGCTTGCGGTATTGTCTGGTAAGTTCTTGCTATGATCAAATCATCAAAGACTAGTTCTTGTGAATGTTCATAGACTCTTGATTCTTGTGTTTCAGTGCTGCGGTGAATTCGGTGACTGGAGAGAAGGTGGCGATTAAGAAGATCGGTAATGCTTTCGATAACATTATCGATGCTAAGCGAGCTTTACGCGAAATTAAGCTTCTTAGGCATATGGATCATGAGAACGTAAGTCTGTACCATCATTTCTCATATTAAGTTTCTCTAGTTATAGTTTTGCTAGATCTATTAAAACAGAGGAAAATCCTCTGTTTTCTCTGTTTTAGTCTTCGGTTATTCTGATCTTGAAGCCTTGGGCTGATTCTTCAGGTCATAGCCATCAAAGATATCGTAAGACCTCCGCAACGAGATATCTTCAACGATGTCTACATTGTGTATGAGTTAATGGACACTGATCTTCAGAGAATCCTGCGGTCTAACCAAACCTTGAGCCATGATCAATGCCGCGTAAGTTTGATTCGATTTTATGGAACTATGGAACTCTCTGATCTGACTTTTATTCGATTTAATTCTTGCTTTTACAGTTCTTTGTGTACCAACTCTTAAGAGGGCTAAAATACGTGCACTCGGCCAACATATTACATCGTGATCTAAGGCCGAGCAACGTGCTACTTAACTCGAAACACGAGCTAAAGATTGGTGATTTTGGGCTTGCAAGAACAACTTCGGATACAGACTTCATGACTGAATATGTTGTTACACGTTGGTACAGAGCTCCTGAGTTGCTTCTTAACTGCTCAGAGTATACCGCAGCTATCGATATTTGGTCTGTTGGTTGTATACTCGGCGAAATCATGACGGGACAACCGTTGTTTCCTGGCAAAGATTATGTTCATCAGCTTAGGCTTATCACTGAGGTAAAAAGATTCAGTTTTCTCCTTTTGTCTTAAAACCGTAGTCACTTAACATCCAATTCTTGAAATCAGCTTGTAGGCTCTCCGGACAATTCCAGTCTCGGTTTCCTTCGCAGTGACAACGCAAGAAGATACGTCAGGCAACTTCCGCGATACCCGAAACAACAGTTTGCTACTAGATTCCCGAAAGTGCCTCCTACCGCTATCGATTTGCTGGAAAGAATGCTCGTCTTTGATCCAAACCAGCGCATCTCAGGTAACAGCAAAAGCACACAAAGAACCTTAAAACATTTTCATGAAGTTCTTGCACTTTGCTTTGGCTTATCAATTTTGTTGCATTTGTTTAGTTGATGAAGCACTTGGCCACGCGTACTTATCACCCCACCACGATGTGAACAAAGAACCGATCTGTTCGACTCCTTTCAGCTTCGATTTCGAGAACCCTTCTTGCACAGAAGAACACATTAAGGAGCTTATCTACAAGGAGTCTGTCAAATTCAATCCTGACCATTGAGACCAAAAAACCATGTTTGAGGATGATTTGCTTTTAAAGTTTCTCAGTTTGATTTCAGGCATCTTTATAAACTCATTTTTACTTTGGTTGAATAATTGCTATGATGATACACATATATATTTATGATTGAGCTATTACAGAGCTTTTCTTTCTTTAAATCAGTTTCTTCGACTATATATGATTAGATGAAATATGTAATATAACAGAAAACCAAACCAAAAAGGAACATTGGGAATTTGATGAAATCCTTTCTATTTTAAAATTGTACTTTAATTTTCATGATATATATGTCAGAAGATATAGATCATTTTAGCAAATTAAAGGTATCGAAAATATAAATGTGTCAAATATATTTATGCATTGATATAATTTGATAATTTTAGAAAAAAACTTATACTTTTGTGTGTATATTTTTATGATATCATTCGGTAAATTTTGAAATAAATTCAAATTTAGTGTTTTTTAACCACTAATTTGAAGGATTTGAGATTTTTTTCATCGAATCCGTAATGATTTCCCGAAATTGTATGGTATTCATATCATTTTAAAAAATACTTAACTTTCATGTGTAGCCACGATTTTAAGGAATTTGACCTTTTTTTTTTTCTATGATTTCTTTCAGTGTCCAAAATATATATGCATTCATATTGTTTTGTAATTTGGGAAAAAATCCTCAATTTTCGTGTCTATTAACCCATCTCTAATGGTGTCTAAAATATTTATGCAATGATATTGTTTGACAATTTTTGAAAAAAACTTTTAATTTTCATGTTTCTTAACCCATGATCTTAAGGATTTTTTTTATTTTACAAGGTGTAAAAAATATTTATGCTTTTATATAATTTCGTAATTTTTGAAAAAACTAAAATTTCATGTGTACTAAATTACTAATCTACGATTTTAAGGATTTTTAACATTTTTTTATTTTTTCATAATCTCTAATCCAATATATTTAGGCATTAATATCATTTGGTAATTTTATAAATATTTATATGGTGCATATATTAACACAAATAATAAAATATTAAATTATGTAGTTTGGTAAGACAACCATATTAAAACATAATACTTTATAGCCTGTTTTGAAATTCTAAATTCAACAAAACATTAACAAACTTTGCATTGAATTGTATGAACATATACTCTCTTTTCAACATAACTTATATTTATAAATTATGTTTAAACTATATGACGAAAGAAATATAAGAAAAAAAAATCATATATATGTATAACACCAATCAATAATAATAATTATCATGATCCAAGAGAAAAATTATCACCCTTAGTCATTATCATTTATTATTCATTAAATTAACGATCACTGTTAAGCCTGATTTATCACTTTGATCAAACACAAAGATTTTCTGTATTATATAATGACTAAATTAAGTTGATAATGACGTAATCACAAGACTCTTGTCTCTCTGACCAACACATAATAAACTATTCAATTTATGAACCAAATAATTCTCCAAACCAAACACAAACTCCCATCTCAACACTATACCGTCTTAGCCACGAGACAAATAACCACCGTTCGATGAAGCGCGTGCAGTTACTACTCTTGCTCACGGCGCGTGATTTAATCAGATCAAAAGAAAGAAAAGAAAAGTCGCAGTTTTTATAATCAAAATTTAACAAAATTATAACATTTCTTCGTCAAGACGACGAAAATTCTCTGAAACTATGAGCTTCTGCTTCTACTCACACTAATAGTCTTCTAAAAAGACTAAAACCCTTTAATTCTCAGGCTGAAAATTATTCATCTTTCAATGGCGGAGATTTCGATCCTGAGTTTAACAACTCTTGTTCTGTTCTCATGGGTTTTGTCAATCTGTAATTGTCTTGAAGATCCTGTGCCGGAGAGTAATGGAAGCTTTTTCACTGTTTCGAGCTTTAGATACCCTAAATCCGAAGTCAGACCTTACGATACTCGTTACATCAGAGGTTTGTGTTTAATTCAAGATTCAAGCTTTTTGTTTTGAGATGATCATTTTCAGTAAAGGGTTGATTTTTGGATATTTGATACTCTGTTTGGTTTATGTTACAGTTGATTTGCCTCCATGGTTCTCATCTTTGAATGTTGCTATGGAATCTGATGTTGATATTGTAAGTAAACAGATTGGTTTTTTATCTCCAAAATTGATTTGATTGTTGTGGAATTGGAAGATAATTGTGTGAATCTATTTTGTAGAGTGCAAAGAGTATATCGAAGATTTCGAAAAGTCTACTTCCTGTTATATGTTTCAGAGATGGTAGTCCTCCTTTGCCTGATGCTTCAACCGATGCTCTTAGAGGTTTAGGTAGGATTTAGGTAAACAAAACATGCAGTTAGTGAATTAGCTGTTTTGTTCTGTCATAGGGATCACATACTATAGTTACTACTTCTAGGAAGAATTAAGGAAGCGTTATTTTTCTTGATGTGTTTTGTAGAGTTGGGAAAGTTATTCAATGGATCTTTTGAAGGAGCTCAAGATATTGAGATTGCGGAACAATGTTATCCGATGCAGAAGAATATATCGTTACGATTGACTAATGAACAGGTTAAAAAACTTTTGAAATGACTCAAGAGTTTGCGTGTTGGTACAACTTTAAGATGATGAGTTTTCTTGCTTATAGATATCTCCTGGAGCTTGGTACGTTGGTCTTTTTAATGGAATTGGTGTTACAAGAACTCAGGGGAAAATGGTATGTGTTGAAGTTGTAGGTTTGTTATTATTTCTTTTATGGAATTAGATTTTTAATATTCGGATACTGGACAGATCGTTCGCTCGTCGGCATTTTCATTTAGTGCCAATATTAGTGTGGAAGGTTGTAAAACTGCTACTATGTGGGGGCCTTCTTGCAACCAGACCATTTATCCGCTTTCATGTTCTCGGTTCGATAACCAGACGGGGAGTGTTGTTTCTTGCACAGATTCTGATCCTAGTTCTTGTCTAACCGGTGTGGAAACGAAGACATATGCTTTAGATGTAGATGGAATAGCTGAACAGTTAGTTATTTTGGCATCAAATGTGAAAGTGAATTCCAATGAAAGTTATCTCATGTGTTATGCTCGTTTTGGAGCCATTGCTTCGGAGACTCTACATGATTACGCTGGTGATATACACAAAGTTCCCTTAGTTATTAATAAACCGAAAGCTGGTCGATGGTATATCATTGTTAGTTTTCTTGGACGGGAGAATAGGCTTGTACAAGGTACAAATGCTAGTTCTAAGGTCTGCTTTTCGATGAATGTGAAAATTCTCGGGTGTCCTGAGGGGAAGGCAGGACCAAACTGTGAGCAGCAAATCTACATGCTTCAGGTAATTTGCTCTTTGAGCTATTTGAGTATGTGAAAATCAAGATTGAGGTCTATACTTATGATACATTTTGTGCAGGCAGTTATGAAGAGAGAATCTTTTACACCTTTTGAATCATATTATTTTCCGGTCAGTGACGCTTCACCTTCAGGCTCAGGCACAGCTTTCCGCCTCGAACCCATTTTCAGCAACGTTTCCACTCTTCCGGTATTAGACACAAGCAAATGGACTTATTTTCTCATGAACATTCCTCAAGGAGGTGCTGGTGGGCACATTCACTTCAGATTAACATCAGATTCCAGTATGCAGTATGAAGTATATCTTAGATTTGGTGGACTGCCATCTGCTGATAACCGGGATTATTATTATGCGAATAGAACAAGTGCGAGCCGCTCAATGTTCTTTTCACTGTATAATTCTAGCCAAGAAAAAGTTGATTTCTACATCTTGTATGCTCGAGAAGGAACATGGTCACTCGGGTTAAGGCAGCTCAGTGAATCTACTGCTGAAACAGCTTCTAAAGGTCCACCTACTCTTGTATCTCTTTCACTTGAAAGATGTCCGAGAAGGTGTTCGTCTCATGGGAATTGCAGATATGCTTTTGACGCTAGTGGATTGACATCCTACAGGTTTCTTCTACCTAGACTTAGTTGAAATTTGTTAGCATATGGTGAGTTGATTGTTTGGAATGTTTTAACTCGTGTTGTGTTTCAGCTTTTGTTCTTGTGACCGAAGTCATGGAGGCTTTGACTGTGGCATTGAAATTGTATCACACCAAGGTATTCTAATCTACCGGAGTTTGGAACTTCGCAATTTTTCTATGTACTGATGTGTATAAAATTTGATGCAGGACATATCATTCAGTCTGTTGCTCTCATCGCATCAAATGCAGCGGCACTTTTGCCAGCTTACTGGGCTCTTCGGAACCGAGTAATTTTCTTGGTTTAAGCTTTTGATTCAATGCTATGTTTATTCCTCTGTCCATCTAAATGCTGACAGTTAGTGTTCTAAACAGGAGTATCCAGAGTGGGTTCTGTTCACTTCTAGCGGAATCTCGAGTGCTTTGTATCATGCATGTGATGTAGGCACCTGGTGTGTGTTAAGTTACAACGTGTTACAGGTAAGGGTAGTTGTTATCGGCATCATTGTCATCTTCTGTGTGAAATGATATGACGATACAAAATGGTATACTTTTGTTGCCTCAGTTCATGGATTTCTGGCTCTCTTTCATGGCGGTGATTGGTACCTTTGTGTACTTATCCACAGCCGATGAAGCAGTTAAGAGGACAGTGCACACGGTTGTTGCCATTTTCACAGCTTTATTGGCCTTAACTAAGGCAACAAGGTATCTACGACATTCAACTGAATGGTTATACTAGCATCTTGACTATTTCTGAATACATAACATTGGCTTGCTATCGATTTGCAGGACGGCGAATATTATCATTGTATTAGCAATTGGGTCACTCGGTCTCCTCATCGGATTTTTGGTAGAATTTGTTACCAAGTATAGATCATATTGTGGTTCAGCTGGATTTTCATTGAACATACTGGACAGGTAACATAAACAAATCATTCTGTTTCCTGAAATCTTGAACATTTTGACAGTGTTAGAAATCATGCCTTATCTGAGTTCTGTCATATGCTTGTGGTAGGCCACGGGCAGTCAAAGAATGGTTTAGTAATTTAATCAAGACACTCAAGAAACGGTATCGTTGGGGATTTGTGGCAGCTGGTCTTGTAGCCTTTACCATAGCAGCTGTAAGTTTCAAAGTGGAAACCAGTTCAAGCTACTGGATTTGGCACAGGTGTGTATTTCAGTGTTCAGATACGAGTAATATCTATTGGTATCACTTTCTGAAGATTGACATATGAAATTTTTTGTACAGTATTTGGCATTTAACCATCTACACATCTTCTTTCTTCTTCCTCTGTTCGAAGATTGCAATTGTAAATAATGAGAATCAAACCCACCCCGGAGTTGACAACTACGAGTTAACAAGGCAAGACTCGCTACCAAGAAACTAATAAAAGCATAAAAATTGAGACTTTTTTACTAGATTCTTGATGTACCTTCTCCTATATCTATACCAACCAAAGAACAGGACATGGTGATGGGTAAATATTCAGGTTTTTCTCTTTTAGATTCTTACGATAGACCTCCCGAGGAAGTCTTGTGTCTGTAAGCTTGTATGTTTATTATACACACATAGTGACAGGAAATGAGCACTGGAGTTGTCCAGTTGCATCATTTGTCTTAGTCATAGGCAAACTTTTGGTGCAATGAGAATCTTGGGCATTCTTGAACAATCTTTTACTTCCATGGCTTTTTTACCAAAACAATGTTGTGTTCATAAATATAGTTGCATTATTATGTTCAAAAACGAAAATATTTATGTATTAAGTAGAAAATGGAAAAGGAAAGTAGTAAAAACATTCATGCCTCTGCTTCTAGCATGCTCTTAAGGCTTCCCCTTGGGAAACCTGTGTTGGTGAGATCCTTTGTTTGTCTTCTTTCTAACGGCTTCTCATCTTCCTTCCTGCAACCCCCTCCTCGTCGCATCATTGGACCTGAACCTTGTGGAGTGATCTCGGAAACATTGCCATGTTAATGAATATATTAGCATTCGTTTAGAAAAGAAAGTGCCTCTGGAGTTGTATGAAATGGAAACCATCGGTCGTCTCATAGTTCAGTAGCTACTTTAAAGGAGGACACTAAACTACGTCGCCAAGATGATCTAAAACCGGTTGCATCTTATACAAGTCCGAAATGCATCTTGCTGTCTCCTCTTGAAACTCTGCATAACCAAACCCGATTTGTGACAAATGTGGCAATGTCCTCATCTTCTCCTGAGGATAAGGTTTGTGTTGTGGCTGTCAAGTTCTTGGGACCTCAGCTCAGCTTTTGCAGAAGACCCTCTCAAAGTAACTCCGAGTGGAGATCAATGTCAAAATCCAAAACCATATACATCCTGGTTTTTCTTCTTGTTGGCCGAATATTGTTGTACCCTTGTTGTGTTCATGGTTATAGACTAATAGTTGCAATGGTGACTAGTTCCCAAGCCAGCTGCAACCTGGAGTTTTGAGATTATTCTTTCTCCTCTCTGTTTTACGCAGTAAAGCCGCTTGATTCCAATGACCTTCACAGAAGTAAGCATTTGACAAGAGAGAGTAGTTCACAGGTTTGCAAGGTTCAATTTCAAGAAGCTTCTTTACACCCCATTTCAAGGATTCTCTCTTCTCATGGATGTTACATGCTCCTGTGAAAGCTGCCAAAGCATCTGTGCTCGGTTCTACAGGCATTGACTTTAAGACATCATGAGCCTCGTCAATGAAACCTGCTCGACCAAGAAGATCGATCAGACACGTATAGTGTTCTTCTGCCGGTTCTATCTTATAAACCTCAGTCATTAATTTGAAGCAACGAATCCCTTCTTGAACTAAACCCCCATGGCTACAAGCAGATAGAACCTCTATAAAAGTGATCTTGTCTGGCTGAAGTTTTGGCAGCAAACTCTCAAACATTCTCAAGCTTTCTTCTGCGAGTCCATGAAAAGCTAAAGCTCCGATCACTGAAGTCCATGTAACAAGATCTGGTTCTCGGATGAAATGAAAACAGAGAACTGCTTCTGATATATTGCCAGTCATGGAGTAAGCATTTATCAGAGAATTAGTCACAGACAAGGAACCTGCATAACCCTGTTTCGTAACAAAAGCTTGCACTTGCTTCATTTCCCAAATTCCAGTGAAACTCGCACAAGAACTTAAAACACTTGCAAAGGTAACCTCATCTGGTTGAACATTCTCACAGGGCATTTTACCAAGAAGTCTCATAGCCTCTCTTCCTTCACCATTCTGTCCATAACCCACAATCATCGCATTCCAAGACACTACATTCCTCACAACCATCGACTCAAAACACTCTCGAGCGTCTCTCATACAACCACTCTTAGCATACATATTAACCAATGCAGTCGCCAAAGGAATATCAAACTGAGACGAACGTTTAAAGACAACGGCGTGAATCTGCCTCCCTTCTTCGATCCTACACCCACTAAGAAGACTCGAGAAAGTGAAACCATCACCTGCCAATCCACTTTCAAATTCCAATACCTTGAGTAAATCAAAAGCTTCATCAATCATACCATTAAGAACATACGACGAAACTAAAACATTCCACAACACTAAATCTTTACCCAAAACCGTTTCAAAAACTCGTCTTGCTTCAACAATATAACCACACTTCCCGTAGAAATCAACAAGACTAGTACTCAGAACACAGTTTGAATCAAGTCCTTGTTTCACTACCAAACTATGCAACTCCATCCCAGCTTCTACATCAAGTAAATCAGTACACAACCGTATCAAACCAATGAAAGAAACATGATTCAAACTCGCATCACTTTGAAGAATCCGACTCAAATAACAAAAACCAAGACGAGCCCTCTGATTTGTATCACCGTCTCGTTGAATCACACCGTGAATCATTACATTCCAAGTAACAATATTTCTAATAGGCATTTCTTCGAACAACTTGTCTACATCATCAAATTCTCTGTTTTTTGTGTAACCTTGCAAGAGTTTGGTTTGAAGAAACAGAGACTTGTAAGTCCCTAGTTTCACCATAATCCCATGATGTTGTCTCACCTCAAAGAGATGAAACAATGTCGCAGATAACGATCGGAACCAGAAACGCATTGTCTCATGCAAAAAAGAATATATATATATATATATAACAGTAAATATTTAAAAAATTATTAGAAATGTAATCCTAAGTTCTATGATTTACGAAAATGTTATTAAGCATGTATGTCAAAATACAATAGACAATTAAACCAGGAAAATGTATTATAAGAAAATTTGTAAAAAAAAAAAAAGAGCTATATTCGTGACCGAAAAAAAAAAAGAAAGAGCTATATATGAATATTTTAATTTTAATTTTGAATACTTTAATTAAATTGCCAGACATACATTTTATTGTAAAAGAGGGAGAAAAAATGAAAGCTACCCACGCGCCTAAAGTTTAGTAATTTTAAAAATTATGCGAAAATGGCCAAAATACGTGGGTTATAGTATAGGGATTTGTGTATCACGCGCTCTACGCGCTTCTAATGCGCGTGTGAATATTTTTTCACGCGTTTTGAGCTTTCTTTTTACTGCGCGCGTGAAGCGACCGTTTTTCACTATTCTGGGCCAGAATTTCTGGCCAATCGAATAAATGATTTTAAGAATCTACAGGCCCATTTATTTTTTGTGAAGAAGGCCCGTTATTTTAGATCAAATGATTTAAAGTGTTGTTGGAAGTTTGTACTTGCTTTGTTTTTTTTTCTAAGTTTTTTTTTTTTTGTGAAGAAGGCCCTTTTTTATCAAATATTTTTAGATATATAATGTGTTATAATGTATTTGAAAAAGAATGATCCATGTCAGTAAAATGTGTTTTAAAAGGTGTAATTTAAATACCAAAAGGATTATAAAGAATTTAGGGTAAACAAATTCATAATACTCATTAGTCATTACGTCTCATACTTCTTCTCACGACTCACGAGACTCACAAAAAAACATTTTTATCTTCTATCCTTTTAAATTTAAGTAGTTATGCTGTTAAACTAAAATTAAGTTTTTTGTTTTTTCGTTTCATCGAGTTTCTAAGATAGTATAGAAGAAAACTATAGAATTAATATTTTAATTTAGAATTATTTATTTAAGACGATGTTTTCTGTTTGAATTAAGACCTTTTTAAAAACCCTGTTTACGATTTTGATCATTTTGGGAATGACTCTAAGCAGATACATTTATATTTTTGGTTATTGTCATCTTCTCGAGATAGAGGTAAAAGTACATATCTACCTTTGTTTAAAATGGATTTTGCAAAAACATATTATTACTATCATTTCTGAAAGATATAAACCCCGGTCTCTAACCTAGTTAAAGATGCCTCTTTATAATATGATTATCATAATAAGCATTCATATTTAATTCTTGGACCATTTGTTTTCCAATATATTTTTCGAAAATGGGCGACGAACTTCATCATTATATCAAATGATAATTTTAAGTAACCATTATGCGATGTCGTTGTAGGCATATCTGCTAACTTAAGAATTATATAATCTCATATTTGCAGATACGTATGTCTATTGTTATACCTCGCATAACAGTTTTATTAGATTATCGTTTGGTATAGATGATGATCGTAACCCATTTCCGAAAAATTTGTATGGAACACAAATAATTCCAACAATTAATGTCGATGATATTCGTATCATGAGGAGGGAACCTTTGGTTAGCTATGTGAAAGGTTGGGGTTAGAAGATTTACATACTCTAGAGACAATGATAATAATCTATTTTTAGAAAGTCTATCCAAAATTTGTTGTGGATAATGATAAACATTTTACCTTTATTTAGAGAAATGGACACTAACCATATTACCTTATTTTATTCTAATATATTCAGATCGTATGAATTTTTAATCGTATAATCTAGAGTGAACAAAACAAAATTTGAATTTATAGTAATACCATTATGCAACACATGTTAAGGTTGTTAACGACCAAATCATATTATCTTATTAAAAAATATTGGAGTAAGATTTGATGGTTTTCATATTATCTTATTTTATGGTTGTTTGATGATTTTAACCGATTCAAAGTATGCATTTGGTATGCTAATGTAGCCTTGTAAAAAGAAGAGGGGAGAAAGGTATCGGTGGAATGAGTTTGGACAAGTTCTTCACACTCTAAATGAACAAAAAGTAATTAAAAAGAAACATCTAATATATATTTTCATGATTATTTGTTTGAAAAAGATTTTCGAGGTTGTTTCTATTTGTTTTAGATGATAAAGAAACTAAAACAAATTTCTCAAGCATCCCTTCATCTTCTAAAACAAAAGAAGCAATCTCAAAAATCTTTGTCAAGAAAACAATCTGAAAACATATATATAAACTAGATGATATATTTTAATTACTTTTAAGTTGATTTAAAGCCTGAGAAGCTTTCCCAAGACCATTCTACCAATACCAAACCTTCTCTTCCACAAATTACTTTAGCAAAACCAACACACACACTTTAAATGAGCTAAAATCAATCACACACCTTTAAAAGAAGATAACATGAACATCATCGAATAAATACGCTAAAAGTTAACTCCTACTAATCTCAGATCGATATCAACAAGACAACAGTAAGTTCATAGAGAAAATCTCCTGCTATTTTCTATTGAACAAGAGAATGTAAAATTTATAAGATAGAACATTTAGGTAGTAGTGAAAATTTAACGAAGTATTCAAAAATAAAAGTATGAAGGGAATATAAAGTATGGTAAAATATATATAAAATGTAGTTTTTTTTTTCACAACTCTGATATTTTAAATAGTAAAAGGGAATTTCCTGTTTTTTTTTTTTATCTATATATTATCATTCCTAAAAGAATGATCTTTTAATTATTGTTTTTCACTATATTTATCTTTTTATTTGGCAGATTTGTTTACCAAGACACTTTAAGACGATCTCAAGTTATTCACTCATCAGGGGAGTAAATTAATGCTGAACTCTTTTCACCTTAACCAGGTTTTGTCCCAATGGATTTTCCTGTTAAGGTTTTTAACGAGGCAACATTTTACGTTTTTTTTAAGTTTCATGTAATAATGGTCGTCCAAAAGGAAGTGTTATGAGCCCATTAATGGACATCCATTATAGGTCCACTAGTAAAGGAATAGAGATCTTTGGGTATCTAGGTATAAACTCTAATCCTGTAACCTATATATATGAGTATCCTCTCTATTGGAAATCATAATTTCAGTTTTCTCGCTTTCTCTTCATAACACGTTATCAGCACGATAGTCTCTTAGGTAATTTTTCTTTTTGGTTGATTCATTTTTCAATGATGATAAGTCATTCGATCTCTATGGTAGAAAAATTACCTAAGAGACTATTGTGCTGATAACGTGTTATGAAGAGAAAGTGAGAAAACTGAAATTATTATTTCCACTAGAGAGGAGACTCGTATATATAGGTTACATGATTAGGGTTTATACCTAGATACCCAAAGATCTCTAGAATATTCATTTACTAGTGGACCTATAATGGACATCCATTAATGGACTCATAACATATTGTGATTTTTTTTTTCTTTGTTACATTTGGCCACAATTTACCGGCCCGTTAGTTTAAGTATTTTGATTTTGTTATTTCTATTAATAAAAGGTTTAAATTTGTTGGAATTGATTTTTTTATTATTGTAAAATATGTTTTTTTTTCCTAAAACCAGTGATCAAATAAGAAATTTAGAATCACAAACCGAACTTTTCAAAAAATACAAGTCCTCACATCTCAAATCCTAAAATCATTCTTCCCCAAAACTAGTGTTACCAAACAATATGAAAAAAATGAAAATTAAAAAAAAAAATATTGAAAAGAAAAAAAAAACTTATGGAGATCAAATCAAACATTAAGCTTATATAATTTTTTTTTTTTTTGGTTGGCTTGCATTTAGGAAATGTAGAGAAATAATTTTTTTCTGCATTTTTCTCTTGTCAATAATATAATTAACTAGAGTTAATAATTAACTGTAGTTTTTTTTTTTTTTGCTTTTTGGTCGCATAATAATTAACTAGAGTTAAATTACGTCATATGACAGCTAATATATGATAAGTCTCTCTCATTTCCAATGTATATAAAAACGATCTTGCTTTATACAATAAAAAATCACTTCTCTACAACTTCCTAACCACAAGCCAACACAAACAAAATAAGGTTAGTGAAAATTCTGATCTCTTCAATTTTTTTTTTCTTTTCAACAAAACTTTTTTTTGTTGGTATTTCGTAATTTCAAGAATTGTTTTTAAAAACCCTAATTTTTGGGAGAAAAAAGGTTTTCGTTTTTGAGATGTAAGGGTCTGTATTTTTAGAAAACTTCGATTTTTACCCTAAAGTTCTTCTTTGATCAACATTTTTTGGGAAAAAAAAGTTTATGATTTTGAAGATAAGGGTTCGTGTTTGTGGTAATATTGGAATTTGACCCCTCAAGTTCTTAATCGGTCACCATCATCGAAACCCCCCAAATTTCTCGAGAGAGAAAGAGAGAAATGGCGGGTCAATGGAAGTGGGGTTTTGCTGAAAGATCGAAATTACCCTAATTTTTTTTCGATTTTCATGTTTCCCGCTTAAAAAATCCCTAATTTCCGCCAATGAATGTCGATTGAAGTTTTCTAGGGTTTTCGTTTACTTGCTTGATTGTGGGTTTGAGATGAATGGGTGCTTTAAATGGTTGTCGTAGGGTTCGTTGTTGATCTTCAATGGCGGGTTGGTCGATGGTAGCCGAAGAAGAAGATGTCATCAAAACTTCGAAAAATCTCGAAACTTCAAAGAATCTCGAAGTTGATAAGTCACCGGAAAGTGTTAACGATACAGGTCTGGAGTTTGATTTGAAGATTCAGGAACTTGTGTCTTTGTTTCGGCCTTTGCTTGATTCTTTTCTCAGTGAGTTTTGTGCGGTTGGTAATTTTCGACCTCTTCCTCCGATGATCGGAGATGGGAGAGTTGTTGATTTGGTTAATCTGTTCGTAAATGTGAGTCATAGAGGTGGGTTTGATGCTGTTTCTGAGAATGGGTTATGGGATGTAGTTGCTCGAGAGTGTGGTTTAGGGTTTGAAGATAAGTCTGCTTCTGTGAAATTGATCTATGTTAAGTATCTTGATGCCCTTGGAAGGTGGTTGAACAGAGTTATTGCTGGAGATACTGATGTTACGAGTGTGGAGTTATCTGGAATCTCTGATGGTTTGGTGGCTAGAGTTAAGGAGTTTCTGTATGAAGTGAAGAGGAGATATGAGTTGAGGAAAGGTGAGGCTGCAAAGGAGTTTGGGGAAGAGCTTAAATGGTTTGTGTCGAAAATGAAGAGGAGGTATGATAAGTACCTTCAGATTGGGAATGAGTCTGCTGTGAAAGAGATTGAGGGGTCGAAAGGGAGTGATGAGAGGGTGGAGGAACTGTTGACGCTTGAGTCTGGTGGTGCTAAGGAAGGCTTGCTGTCGGGGAAGAGAAAACGAGAATGTCCGTTAGAGATATTGAAATGGTTAAGCGAGGTTGCTAAGGATCCCTGTGACCCATCTATTGGTCATTTGCCAGAGAGATCAAAGTGGGAATCTTATGGAAGTGATGAGCCGTGGAGACAGCTTCTTCTGTTTAGGGCCTCAAGATCAAACACTGATTCGACTACTGAAAAGAGTTGGCAGGTGGGTTTGTAGGTAGAGTTATTCGAGGAATTTGCATTTGCCATGATGAAAAGAATCCTATAGTATATAGATGCATCAACTTTCCTGCTTTTAGTGGTTTGAAATTTGTGATTGATGTTAACTGTGGAGATGTGAATTGTTGCCTATAGAATTGTGAATTGCATCAGCCATAAAGTAATTTTTAGGATTTACTAGTAGTTACTTAGGAAATGTTGCATCAGATTATATCATAAGAAATTTGATTCTTGATGATGTCAGTTCTCTGTATCCCAAAATGAGTATGCTTTGGGACCAGGGATGTATTTTTGCTAGAAAATATTGACTATGCAGTTGGGTCGTGTGGTTGAAAGAGAATCTAATTTGTCTGATGGAGATGTGTTTTATGTGCTCTCTGAGTTTGCCACTGTTCTGTCATGTTGATGCCATTCGTGTCTTGATAATTTGCTTGTTTGTTTCAGAAACTTCAGAAGATGCTCCCATCCTTGTATGATGATAGTGCAGGACCTAGTTACAATTTAAGAGAGAGGGTGACTTACGATCGCAGTCAGTTTAATGAGAAGAAAGATGAGGATGGCTCAGATTCATACATTTCGGAGGAGGAGGGTCTAATTGGGCCAGAGTATCAAGCTGAACTCCCTGAGTGGACTGGCATCACCTCTGAAAACGATTCAAAGTGGTTGGGCACTCAGATCTGGCCACTGAGTAAAGAACAAGAGAACACTAATTTGCTTATCGAAAGAGACCCCATTGGAAAAGGAAGACAAGATGATTGTGGCTGCCAATATCCAGGTTCTATTGAATGTGTCAAGTTTCATATTGCTGCAAAAGCAGAGAAACTGAAACTTGAACTTGGTTTCGCTTTCTTCATGTGGCGTTTTGATATAATGGGTGAAGGTAATTTGCGATATTGGGAAGACTTAGAACAGAAGAAGGTAAAGGCTTTGATGACTAATCCACCTACACTTAGCTCATCGCTCTTCGGTCAGCTCAAGAAGATTCTTGCTTCAAAGAGCAGAGCAAACATTGTGAGCTACTTCTACAACGTGATCCTTTTGCAGTTTAGAGCAATTCAGAACAGAGCTATTCCTCAAGAGATAGACAGTGATACCGATGCACTATACGACCTTGCAACCGCAGCTGGAGATCCAGCCCCAGAAGCAAATACAGTTCAGAAATCCGCCCTGCTTTCGCCTAAGAAAAAAAGATGTCGATAGAGAGAGGTAGTGTAGCGTTGTCAATCTCCCTGGTGAATATCAAGTTGGAGCAGCTTCTTCTTTTATGTTCTTTTACCATCTCTTCAATTGCTATCTCAACAAATTATGGTTTTGGTATTGAGGTAAATACTTCAAACCCTTCACTCCATTGATGATTCAACAGTAGTAGTATACTTTTTTGGTTGGCATGGCTTTGCCAAAACTGATGAATCAGAGTGAAGGTTTTGAACAAAGTACAGTGGAAAAAATTTGGATTATTTTGGTGAATACTACAGAGGCAAACTGTAATTGCTATCCGGTTGTTTTGTTTGTATTCTGATTTTTTTTTTTTTACATTTGGTAACAAATAGGAGGAAACGAGATATCTCTTTGTTGCTACTTATTACATCACTATTTCCTGAATTTGAAAACATATCAAATTACTTGAAAAATCTAATTCTTTTATTTTTTGAGGTTTAAAGTAAACCCATTAAGTAGATTACAGAATAACAGAAAAGTAAACCGGTAGATTGTAAAAAAAAAAAAAAAATGGAGTGAGGATTGGGTTAATGCATGTGGACAAGTATGTATTTTGTATTATTTAATCATATACGTAATGTAATTATTGTCGTCACGTCTTCTACAGTCGCAACTTGTAAGATTATTGGTCACGTTTCTTTTAATTAAGTTTTCTATAGAATACTTTGGAGAAGATTTATTACTAGTAGCACAGGTCACAACTACACAAATCATTTCTCTCAACACAAAATTTTCATTGCATTCTACTAAATTGTTGAATGGTCATTTTTTGGTTATAATAAGACATGATACACTTTAAGATGCGTGTCAAGACTAGATTTGGGTACTAATTTTTATTTAATTCACTAATTAATTGTTGCCGCTAAAGTAGATAAGACAGGAAAGATGCCAAATTATCATTATCTTGTCTTTGTCCTCACATCATCATTTTGTTTCGTATAATTTTAAATTTGAATAGAAATTGTTGGAACGGCCTAGATTTTTAGTGTTGCAACAATAAAATTTCTCTACACGTAATTAATTAATTAATTAATTGAGTAGTTTGATTTTGAAAAGGTGGTAATTTTTTAATAGGTCAATAAAACGAAATATTCCTTTCTTTTTTTAGATCCGAATATGAATTCCAAGATCTTATAATCACGATATATTAATGGGATCTCTTTACATAAAAAGTTTTGCATCCAAATTCTTTTTTTTTTTGTTGATGTAGATCTAATCACCCTATATTTATTTTAAATTTAAAGTGAATTACAACATATTTCAAATAGATCGAAATTCGGATTATATTTTTTTTTTCAAATTTATAATCATCATCAAATAGATGGATAGTAAATAAATATATAAGGGACCATTTTGTGATCATTAGAGATATAAGTGAAATGTATATAAGTAGTATTTGATGTTTAAACTTTAAACGATCAAAATATACATGTATTTGATATATTCTTTAAGAATGAAATAAAAAATTGGATACACATATATGCATATATATACTGTTTGTGTATTCTTAATAATTATATATTATTTAACGTTTCAGCATATGATTCTCATCAGATGATTATAGATTTAATTAGATGTGATATGATTTAATAAATCTATAATTGATGTATATGATGTGTACCTTTACAAAATGTGTATGTTGAATCTAGCATAGGTAGATTATGCACTCGTCTTATGTAAACACTAAACATAAAGCGCCTCGTGGATCTGAACAATTTCTCATCAAATGGTTATAGATTTAATTAGATCTGATATTGTTCTATAAATCTATAATGATGTATATGATGTGTACCTTCACAAGATGTGTATTTGCAATATAGGCTAGGTAGATTATGCACTCATCTTTCGCATAAATGAGACGCCTCGTAAATTTGAACAATCATATTGTCTGGTCACAACTGTAATTAGTTTTTGATGTGAAGGCATCAGACACCTACTTTTTTATATTGTTTTATGATAATGTTGTTTGTTTCTAGTCTTTTTATAACCGTTCGAGATAACACAAGAGATAAGATTTGATAAAACCTCTCGTAGATTCGATAACCACGACGAATGGTAAATACTTGGTTGGTGAAACCATAATACATTTTAGTTTTTGGTCAATATTTTATTTTACCCTTTCTATAATAACTAGTTCTGGATCTTCTTCTATAAAATTGATTCGTAAAATTAATTTCAGCAATTTTTTTTTATAAATTAAATTGATACGTGTAACACTACGAATGGCGATAACTCAAAAGACAAAATTTACACTAATACAAATATATATTTAGAGTGTGACAATTTTATTTCGTGGCCTTGTGATATAGTTTGGTAATCAAATCTTTTTAACAAAAATTAATGAAAAATCTACAATTAAAAAAAAAAAAGTAACAAAAGAGAAAAGGGTAAGGAAGGAATTGAAAGAGGATCAATGATATAAGGCAAAGTCATATATGTCTTCATTTTTTGTTCATTTTAGAATCTTTTCTCTCTCTATATATCAAACCAGATTCTAGAACGAAGAAGAAGAAAGGAGACAGGAGAATCGCCATGGCTTCACCGAGCAAACGTCGAGAATTGGATATGATGAAATTGTGGGTTTCATTTTTCCAGTTTGATTGAATTATCAATCTCTTGATTTGACAAACTTTCCCTTTTTCTTCTTTTCTTCTGGGTTTATTGATTTCTTCGTTCATAATGTTTTTGGTCAAATTGGATTCAGGATGATGAGTGATTACAAGGTGGATACAATCAACGACGATTTGCAAATGTTTCATGTCACATTCCATGGACCAACTGACAGTAAAAATTCTCTCTTTCCATTATAATCTCTGTGAATTTTTGCTTATAAGTTGTTTGTTGAAATGCCTGAATGAATTATGAAATGGAGTCTTTGTAGATTTGGTCTTTGCACTAGTCCAGATTGGGATTAGATGATTGATGGGCATCGCTTAAGTTTTTGGTTTATGTGTAGTATAATCATCATAAGAACAGATGAATCTTTGTAGTGTTTCTCTGGTTGTGTGTTATGTTATGGGATCATTATAAGAACAGATGAATCTGTGTTGAGTGTTGAGTGTTTGGTTTGAAGGTCTTTATGAAGGAGGTGTGTGGAAGATCAAAGTTGAACTTCCTGAAGCTTATCCTTACAAATCTCCATCAGTTGGATTTGTCAACAAGATTTATCATCCTAATGTAGATGAATCGTAAGTGAGATCAAACCATTGCATTGAAATGTTTGTTTGTCGGTTTGTTCTGATGCTTGATTTTGCGATTTTGTGGCAGTTCGGGATCGGTTTGTTTAGATGTGATCAACCAGACTTGGAGTCCAATGTTTGGTAATTTAGTGTGTTTCTCTTGGTTTTTGTGAATGGTTTAATGGATCTGATTGTTTGTGTTGCATCCATTGAAGTTTTGCTTTTGTTATCAGATCTTAAAAATGTCTTCGATTCGTTCCTTCCGCAACTGCTTCTGTATCCCAACCCATCGGATCCGTTTAATGGAGAAGCTGCATCTCTGTTGATGCGAGATCGCAAAGCCTATGAGCAGAAAGTGAAAGGTAAAAAACTCCCTCTTCTTCCTCAGTTTTGCTTCTTTGTTCACACTCTTTCATTGATCTTTCATCATTGTAGAATATTGTATGAAATATGCTAAACCATCGGACGCCGGATTAGCACCAGAAGATGATTCGGACTCTGATGATGATAGCATGAGCGATGAAGATGATTTGGAGGGCTCTGATCATGACGACGAAGATGAAATTGCTGGAAAAGCCGATCCATGATTGTTCCAATTCAATCTTTATTTGCATTTTATCATTAGTCCCATCTCTAAATTTAAACTATTATTATAAATGTTCATTGCAAAAGAGGAAAAAACGTTCCTCTGTAAATTTGTAAAGACTATTCTTTAGGAAGATTGAAAGTTCCTTTTTATCAGTAGCTGTAGATAACATGTAACAATTTGCAATGAACTATCAAATAAAACATGAATCCATATCTCATTTCGTTTGTTTTATCCTCCCAACATTTTTTATACACCAACATATGTAAAGATGGATACTGCAGACAAAATTACTTTTCACTAAATTATCGGTAATAAGATCTAAACAGCAACATACCAAGAAGGAATAATAGACCTACAGAATTATTTGATTACTAAGGTCTCTGCTAAATTGCTTTCAATTGCCACATTGCAATCACATTTGAATAATAAGCTTTTAATACTCTCAGCAATCAAGAAGGGGTCTGTCTATAAATGGCTAGGCCGTCTTTTACCGGAATCCGTCCTTAACCTCTTTACCGGATTAGCCCATCCCACTGAGTCTCCAGCCGCACCGCTGTTGTTTGGATGAGTGGCTTGGTTTGGCCAGCGTTGCTGCTGTGCTAGCCTTGTTTCCCTTGGAGCTGCACCAGAGACAGGACTTCTAAGACCACGACTCATCATAGGGGGAGGTGAGACCGGGCTGCTGGATCCAGCGGCTCGGGTTCTGGGAGCAGACTTTTCTCTGTCTTTCCTCTTCTTCTTGCAGATTACTAATTCTCCTGGATGAGCTAGAATTGGAGAGTCATCAGTGTGGCTTGATGTCCCGCCAAGATTTTTTTCCTTTTGTGGTATCTGTACTCTGATCCTTGTGTTTTCTCGTTGTTGAGGTCTCTGAGGTGAGCTTGGCTCAGGTTCAGCCTCATTTACCATTTTTGGCCTCTTGCCTTGACTTCTGCCTGTTCCTCTCGGTGATGGTGTGGTTGCCAAAGTTGGGGTTGGGCCAGCGAAGGAAAGAGCATTCCTTGCTTCCCGGAAATCTGTGTCTGGGAAAGACATCTTCAATAGATCAAAGAACAGATTGTGAACCTTCCTTGCTTCAGATCTCACCTGCGGAAGCATCTTATCACCTTTAACACCATTTGGCTTATACATCAAACCACAGAACTGAAGACATTCATTATTTAAGATGCAAAAATCAAACCTCGTGTGAGAATCCATAGAAATTCATTGCTCCCCTTAGCATCAACTGCACGTCAGTGGCGAGTTCCATAACTCCTGCATACTCTAGCCTTTCTACCCGAAGATCTATCTCCTGTAGTTCTAAGAGATGCTTTACACCTCCAGCTGCATAACCATTCTGCTTCCTCTTCCACACATTTGTCAGCATAGGCACAATCTGCTGACCTTCCTTGTCGATTCTCCTTTGGAGCTTGCTAATAACGTTTTTACACTGCAAAGTAAAGGATCAAGTAAGTTCAGACAAAAGAAACAACGCACTGACATATCGACCATATAAGAGAATCCTGAATAAAGTATTGATTACATTTGACAGAACAATACCCGTTTCTGTATGACGTGGGACATTCTTGAACCAGCATTAGATGAACCAATAGGACTAGTTCCATCCCATGTTTCTCGGGAAGCTTCGGCGTTATCCTCCAAAGAATGGTGTGTGGCATTCAATCTACCAGATTTTGGTGATGATATAAGCTTGGAAGTACTAGCTACCTTCTTTGAAGGTAAACTCCTAAGTCTCGAGGATGAATCACTCTGATCTTGTCTTGAACCATGTGAATCAAGTGTCCTCAACTTTGATCGATAGCTACAATCCGTTTGCAGCGGCTGAGCAACAGGCATCTCACCAGCGTTTACTCTTTCTGCAGTTTGACGGGGTCTAAGACGAATACTCCTTTTCCGTTTTATTGTCGGTTGCAAAACCTGTTCTTCATCCCCTTCATCCCGGTCATGAGCCCAACTTCCTGACCGCTGGATATCTCTGTGAGAATCCCCTGATGCTCCTATTTCCCCCTCTTCTAGGTCATCCGCCTGCTCAACATGATGAAAAAAGCAAACATTACACAAACAACAAAGAAGAAGAGAGACCTGCAAGATATATCAGGTACCTACCAGTCTTTTTGAGACAGAACCTGGTCTTGTGTCCAATGCAGACAAAGAGCCGAACTTTTGTGAAGAAACAGGAGATGCCATCTCTTTTGATCTATGACTCTCTGAGGATCCTGAAGAACCAGCATCATCACGTCGAGGATTTTTTTTATAACTACTAGAACCCGGAGGATAATCATAACCAGAGACAGGATTCTCTCCATCAGATTCTCCTTTGTTGGTTTGGTGATCACCAAGAGCGCCAGTAAGTTCATCATCGTCAGATGGTCCAATGTCTCCCTCTTCTTCATTTCCAGAGTCAATGATTCTTTCCTCAGAGCTTTCGTCAGAGTATCCTCCATTGTCATCTTCAATTTCCTTGTAGTTAATCTTCTTGCTCTTGGGCCTCCCCCTTTTCCTCTCACCTCCGGTTTGCACAATCAGATTACTGCTAGACAACATGTTCTTTGATGGTTTCTTAGACAAATCAGCAACGCAAGTATTCACCTCTCTGGTACTAGCTCGGAGCCACTTAGGCACCTGCTCATGAGAAGTCATCTCCTCGGTCCAGTCAAATTCTTCGTCCATCTGATCAAACAACTCAACTTCCTCCTCGCTTCTAGCAATCATTCTGTTCACCTCATGCAGAGAAGGTACATCATGGACGGTTTCTTGATATCTCTCTTCGTCATGCAATAAAGTCTCCAATGTCATCCGTCGCTCTTCGTGAGTCGTCCTTTGGTCAAAACGCCCAGCATTAATGACCTCATCAGCCATGTCTATCTTATACTGTTGAATATTATTCCTTATGAGACCCTCTATAGACCCTATGTATCGGTCCTTCCCAGCCAAGTCATCCTCTAGGTCAATTGAACCACCACTTCTAAGCTCGTCCTCCTTTTGGTGGCTGGAAATTTTTTCAACAACAGCCTCCATATAAATCACTTTTACTTCCCTTGTCTGGCCTATACGATGGGCTCTGGCAACTGCTTGTTCCTCATTCTTGGGATTTGGATCTGGATCATATATCACAACTGTGTCAGCAGTCTGAAGGTTGAGACCCCGTCCAGCGGCACGTATACTAAGCAAGAAGATAAAGCAATCCGTATCGGGATCATTAAAATCCACAATAGCTGATTCCCGATCTTCTAGGCTGGTAGTACCATCAATCCGTCTGTATACAAGCCTCCTCCATTGCAAATACTCTTCCAAGATATCAAGGAGTTTAGTCATTGTACTGAAGAGTAATACACGATGGCCTGTCCTCTGTAGCTTTATAAGGATTCTATCCAGGATCCACAATTTTCCACATGACCTTACGAGAAAATCTTTGGAAAAATCGTTGAAATATGGATAATTGAGCAAAGGATGATTGCAAGCTTTTCTTAACTCCATGCACCTATTATTTAAAGTTCTATATATCTTGGCTGTGTATATTGGATTCTTCTGAGCCCTAATTTTTTCATCGTCTGGATCAACTCTAAGAGTTCCAGTAGCCTTAATCCAATCATAAACAGCACTCTGAATCGCAGACATTCTACATCTTAAAACTACGGAAACCTGCAACCCAAAAGCATGTCAGAAGAATCATCAAAACGGAAAAAGAATAATGGCAGAAATATAAGACAGATCCTACCTTAGGAGGAAGTGAACCCTCCACATCCTCAACACGACGTCTGAGCATAAATGGCTCCAAAATTTGATGAAGCCTGTGAATGACTATGACCTTTTTCTCCGTTTCCAGCCAGTCATCCTCTATTGCAGGACCTTCTCTTTGAAAGGGTTGCGCAAACCAATCATGAAATGCTTTTCGATTGTCAAAGACATCAGGCAGGAGGAGATTCAATAGGGACCAAAGCTCTTTCAGATCGTTCTACAAGATTTAACAAGAGCAGATAAGAATCATGTACTCAACAAAATATGAATAACTCATAAAAGCTTGGGTTCCAGTTGTTAGGAGCCCTTGATCTGTGCGCAAGTAGCTATATTATTACCAACCTGTAAAGGTGTTCCAGTGAGAAGCAATCTTCTCTGGCAGCGGTACCGATCAAGATCCCGGGCCAAAACAGACTCTCTGTCCTTCATCCGTTGTGCTTCATCAATTATAATATATTTCCAGTCAACTTTTGAGAGTTTTGATCGATCATACATAATGAACTCATAAGTCGTAACAAGGACATTGAATTTCATGGCGCAAACCTCCTGTTTAAAGAAAATGTGGAATGAATTAATCAATAATTTTAAAATAAAATCTGCAGCAAATGCAACTTTTTTCAAAATTTACCTGAGAGAACAGTTTTGAACGTTGATCCTTTGTACCAACATAATATATACAAGAAACAGATGGCAGCCAAGTATGGAGTTCACTCTGCATAAGAAAAAAACCGTTAACTGTGTAATAAGTATCAGATAGAAGTCGACAAAAGATAGTAAAAAAATGATAAGTATTATAAGTAACACAGGAGTTCATCAACTGGTTATGGTCATCTCAGCACAACTAACAGCTAGTTAGCTAGAGTCGAAGTTGAGCAAGGAGACTTGTGGATTACTGGTGAAGTGAAATAATTATGAGTTGGATACATGGGATCTTGAAAATCCCATTGTTTTAAGCTATTGCTCTGAATACTGTGAAAATTTGTAGGAGCGTTCTATAAAAAATTCTAACAGAAACACAAACCTTCCAATTCACCAGAACAGCATTGGGAACGATGATAAGATGCGGTCCATAATTCCCTTTAAACTCCATAAGGTAGGCAATTAGTGCCATTACCTGCACAACGAAGACAGAATCTAATTAGCATATGATACTGGCAAAAATAGTGCTTGATTGCTCGGCAAAGGCGAAAGTACAATAAGTCAAGGAATCCCGGAAAATTGTGAAAGGATCCAACCTGTACGGTTTTTCCAAGACCCATCTCATCAGCCAAGATCCCATTTAATTTATTATTATACAACGAGAGCATCCATTGCAATCCAACCTGAATGGCACAGAATGGAATACCTTAAAACCCATCCAAATGTGGCATAATAGTGGAAAAGATTTCATAATACAAAGGCAGAGAGCCGGGATGAAGGAGATACCAGCTGGTAATCACGCAAAGTTCCAGCTTGAAGCATTGAGGGTTGCCTCACAACCACTTCATTTACAGCATGAGCCAGAGTATAATACCTACAGTAAGCATAAAAAACAGGTACATAAAACTTAAAGCAGCATCCAAGGAGTCTATTCGTAATTGTATTCCCTCCGCATGGATGTGCAGGAGTGTCCAAATCTTACAGATCAGGAATATCTACTAAGCATTTATCCCTTGGATAAAAAAATAAATGACACCTAGTACTTTGCTATTTCCCTGTCTTAATAATTTTCTGTGAGCAATGACTTACTTGTTGACAGATGAATTTTCTTTTGGCGCATTCATTTCCGTAAATCTATTTCTAATTACAACTTCTTCTCGAGCACAAGCAGCTGCTGCCCTGACCTCTTCTTCTGACAGGCCCTGCATCAAAAAGGGAAACAGCTAAGCTACCATCTACTAAAATTATGGAAAAGAAGAGTTCTAGTCTCTCTGAAAAATGCAATGCCAACATCTAAGCTAAAATTTGAAGAGTTTTCTACATAAAGTAATAGATTATGAGTGGTATAATAGAGACAGCAGTATGTATACCTGCAATCTGGCTGCAATTGCTGCAGCATTCGCTGCCTCCTCCACTTCCTGATGATTCTTTGTGGCAGTAATCTTACCTCCAAGTTTATGGAGATAATCTTCAGTCTGGGTCAAAAATGAAGAAAGAACAGCATATCTTTCAGCAGCATCACCAGGTATACTTGTTTGCTGTTCCAGCAACATCTCCCTGTACCTTTCTACATCATTATTTTTTAAGGCCTCCATCCTTTTGTTCCGGCCATCATCTTTTTTCTTCGAGAACTCTCTCAACATCTTTTCATGGTATTTGGCAACTCCCCTGTTACGCGCAGTGCGTGCATCACGTATACCCCAGTGAGCCTCAAGGAGCCTCTTGCGCCACTGAAAAATGGTTTTCAGCTGCTTCTCTCTTACAGCTTTCTGGTTCGCCAGTACTTGTCTATTCATTTCAAGGCGTTGGCGTTCGCACAACCTCACAAATTTGCGGTATGACCTATCAGGCATGGACATTATCTCCTGTTGTTGTCGATCCACTTCATCTCTAACACGAGACTGAAGTTCCGATAGCCTAAGCTTTTTCGCTTCAATTTGAAGCCGCAAAACAAGATCAGGCCTAATCCTTTTCCTTTCCAAATTTTTTGCCAGTAAGCCATTGATCTTATTCAAACTTTCTGTTCTTCTCTTATTAAAGAACTCCGCACCTTCTTCACATATCAGATCTTTTATATCATATGCTAATGTGAGATTGTTATTGGCATTGGCTGGTGCAGAACCGTAAGAGTCATGTTTTCGAGTGAAAAAGGGAAAATCAAATAACGGTCCATGGTATTTCCTGGTGGAGGCTGTATCCTTGGCCTGCTGAGAAGAGTTTGGTTGAGGAGCCGCCTTAGATTGGCCTCCATCAGATACAACAGCTTTCCCTTTATCAGCAGTAGAATCACTTCTAGGAGGAGTCTTTTGGGCACTAGCATCTGCACATTGATCTGACTTAACAGGGAATACATCAGTCTGTTGTTCCTCTTTTGTTGCTAAATTAGACGAAGCAGCTTCTTTTCCCAAGTTTTGAAATAATTGGCTGTGGCTCGTCGTTAAAGCTGCTTCTCCATCTCCAACATTATCTTCCTCTTTAGACAAACTCTGTCCGTTAGAAGAAGCAGCACCATGAGACTCTTTACCACGCTCAAGAGACCTTGCTTGGTCCTCTCCAGGCTTCTCTGAAGATCTATCCTGGACTTGTACTCCCGCAGGAGAAATTTGCCTCTGCATCTGCAGTTCAAGCGGTGGTGGAGATATAGCTTGAAGAAGCTCCTGAGGCAACGAACCTTCTCCTTTCTGTCAAGTAAAAGGCAAGCAAAAAATAACCCATCAGCCTGACTGGCAGAAACAGTATATGAAGACAATGGTACATCCCAAGCAAAACATACATAAAGAAAGAAAAAGTGATGAAAGAGACAGAGCTGAAAACCTTCAAACGCCTAAATGCCAGTATCTGGGCTTTGAGAACATGGAGTTGTTGTTTGGTAAATGCTGATCGCTGCTGTGCTTGTTGGGTCCCCTGTCCACTCTGAAGGGAAGAATTACTGACTGGACCAGCATCAGATGAAGATGCTAAATTAGAACTAGGTGCATTCAGTTGCCTAGGCTGCTGCATCTGCAATTGTTCAGCAGAACCTAAGCTTTTTTTTGTAGACGCATTCAGCTCCAAAACATGTGTCTCATTCGCAGAGGTCTGCAGGGAGCTTCCTGAAGGCATCCCATTAGTAGACTGAACTAAATGTCGAGGATACATCGGATTATCTCTCCCTTGGCTGGAGAAGGGATTCGTAGCAGGGTTCACCATTCTGGGACTGGAAGCCGAGGCAAATGAGCCGGTAGATATTGCATGTCTGGCCTTCGCAGATCCTGATTGCCCAGAGATATCACTAGCAGAGTTAGTGCGAGGTGAATTCTCACCTGGAGCAACCGAAGATGAAGCTGGCTGGCTAGGGACTGGGATAGATGGTGATTGTGTGGCTTCATTAGATTTCTGTTGGGCGGCCATTCTTGTCTGAAAGATGTGCGCCATTTGGCTGGCATTAGCAGGATGTGAGAGATCAATATTATTGTTACGCGCCCATACCTGCATCGCCTGCCATTGTTGTGCCATAGCCAGTTGGTTATTTCCCATGTTATTACCGACCTGTTGAGCCTGTGGTGCCTGCATTGGCCAAATCATATTTCCAGGCATTAGTTGTCCGCCAGCCACCTGCTGAGGAAGAGATTTTGCTTCATTCCTCTGCTGAGAACTAGATTCCATCTGCCTTTCACCACGATTAAACTGTTCACTCGATGACTTAGACGATGAGGCCTGGCCCTGACTAGATGCCTGCATCGGATTCAAGTCTTGCATATTCAACATCCCCATCCGTGCATCTTGTTCCTTCCCCAAACTTGAGGAACCCATCATTCCCATTCTAGCTTGCTGATGTGCTTTCTGTTGCTGTGCCTGGAAAGCATATTGCATATACGCTTGCTGCATCGGATTAAGACTTTGCTGACCTTCTTGTGGAAATCCATGTTGTTGTTGCTGCCTAGCCTGCTGTGGCAATTGCATAGGTCCCGTCGAAGAACCAAAGTTAGCACCTCCCATCATTCCCTGAGCCCCACCACCATGAAACGCAAACACACTATCATTCCTATCAGAATTTCTCAGCTGCTGCTGCTGCCATATATAAACCACAAAAATTATTACCACACGACAAAAATGAACCGAAACTCCACAATTTCAGAACAGCTATATCTTTGTAAACGAACAACACAAATACTCCAAGCGGCTACAGGTAAACACCGGCAAATCGAAAAAAACAAATCCCATAAATTAACGTATCTAATCAGCTTCAATTTGAAGAAACTAGCGACTTAACAGAAAAAACGTTTACATAGAGCTCTTCCCTCCTCCTAACTTCATTCTCTAAAATTAAGATTCCTATACATCCCTAGCAACTAAAACCGTATCATTCCCATCAGAGTTTCTCCGCTGCCATATTGGAACCACGATTACTACGCAATCAAATGAAACCGAAGCATCACAATCCAGAGCAACTACTCGTTTGTAAATGAACTAAACAGTACCCCAAATGGTTACAAGCAAACGTAACTACACTAGTGACTTTCCTATTCCACTAAAATTGAATAACCAGAAACATTTGCAGCTACAGAGGGCAGTTAGGAAACCAAACCCACACAACATTTCAGCTTTCAGCTAAAACTTAAGAACCATTTTTACCTGCCTAGACGCTAACTGTTGCTGCTGTTGTTGTTGAACAGAGGAAGATGAAGAAGACGGAGACGCAGCGGATGACGTGGACGCAGTCCGACCACCACCCGGACCCATACCCGGATTCCGGCCGGATCCTCCGCCACTTCCACCAGATTGCATGCAATTCTTCAAATAATCTACCAATCAAAACCCCCAATTCAAATTCCACAATAAGTAAGAACCACTAAGAAGAAGACAAGAAAATCTCCAAAAGCCCTACTAAAACAAAATTCCCTCCAATGAAGAAGCTCCTCGGAAATTTCACAAAAATCCGATACACTCTCTCACTCTTCTTTTTCCACACACAACTTTCTCAGTTGTAGATTTGCATCGGAGTTTCGGGGGAAGAAGAAGAAGAAGAAGAGTCAGAAACTCGCGGGATTCAAACGGTATAAAAGCAGATCTTTTGTGAGAGGACGAGAGAGGAAAAAAAAAGCGAGGGAAAACGAAATCGACCGAATTCGATGATCTGAGATTCCTTCTTCAGATTTTCACGCGATCAGAAATTTCTCGCAGTCAAACCCTAGCTGGCTTTGGTTACTTCCTTTTTTTTTTTTTCTTTTTTTCTTTTTTTTTTTTTTTTTTTGGANTTTTTTTTTTTTTTTATGGAAGGCTATTAAAATCTGATTTTTTTCATTTTGATTTTGATTTTTGTTTGGTGGGTCCCACGGCTTTGATATAGTTGGCACACGGAAAATGCGTGTTGTGATTCGACCTCGGTTTTTGGTATTATTTACGTAACTACCATTTCGATGTATAACACGTTACACGAATAACAATGGGACGTGTGGTCATCATTTTGATTTCAATTGCTTTTTAGTTAAATACTTATAAAAGAGTGAAATTGCAAAGTGATCCAAATGGCTTTAAGAATTGAGAATATAACTTATATAAATCCATAATCAGTTGACTAGCCAATTTGGATTTGAATTTGGTTTGAATTGTCAATTTGGTCCTCACCAATTTGTTGTCAATTGCTTTTTAGTGTTCTAAAATACCCCGTACAGTCCGTATATACGTCCGTATATACCCTATACAGTGAAGCACCGTACCGTTTTATGCTATACAGTTTAGAAATACAGTCCTGAGTTATACCCCCGTATATACCCCGTATATACAGCGTTTAGCCGTTTATACGATAGCCGTATATACACTATACATATAAAAAAATAAAAATAAATTTTTTTAGATTTTTAAATTCTTTTGTTAGTAAAGAAAAAACCTAAATACACATTAAA
>OVAF01000039.1:0-103171 GCA_900406245.1 Odontarrhena argentea
AATCTGATTTAATTCCTAAACCAGAATTTTGAATCATCTCCAATAACCCGCCAACAAATTTAAGATACAGTTTAGGATACTCAGATCCAGATCTGATACTTGTGAAATAATTCAGATTTCGAATTTTCACCAACTATCAGATACAACTAATTAACTATTCACATTTGTGTCATATTTGAGATATCCATTCAGATCCAGATTCATAAGAATTATTTTTTTATAAAAATTGTAATGGAGTTAAACGATTGGAGCATCCGTATTCCGTAATGGAGAAACTGATTTGGGTTATACAAAAATATCTGACGTCCTATAACTTCTAGTCTTTTTCAGGTTCAGCTGGTTCCTCATTGCGCATCTCATTATCTGTGGCAAGGTTATTATCAATGTGGTAATTTCCTAAAACAACATCTGTATAGCTGCGGTATATATGGAAGATGTTTACTGACTCAAACTACACACGTCTTACATCGAATTTTATTATTCTTGCTTGGCTTCTTCGCAAGACTTACTTTCTTGCAAACTTTTTTGGTAAATTGTTTCCAAAAACGACCATCTTGAGAAACTACCACATCAGGGAAAACATCAATGCACCTCCTGTTCCGACGCTTACCAAATAGTAGCTGTGTTCTAGAATGTGGTTACCATTGTCTTCTTTGGAGCTTGCCAAAACCGATTAAGCAACCACACGGAATCTGCTTCCACAGAATTACCATCTTGGTTCCGATTCCAGCCAAAGTAGGCATGACTCCTGTTTTTAATCTCCAGCAACCCGTGCCCAAAGCTAGGTTCTCGGAAAGCGGAGAAGCTTGGCTGTGGATTCATCATACTACATATACAGAAAAATCCAGTCATATACAAATTCAGAGAAAGAGTGTTTGCACAAATATATAGCAAACTTACTCGGTAAGCAAGCCTTCCGAGTTTCCTCCATCCCCGATTGTTATGTATACAGGAGCCGACTCATCCGCTATTGGGTCACACAATCCATTCACTATGTTGTAAGCAATGTTAGAAACACGTTCCTGCATCGTTACTTTGGGATCACTTTGGGTTGATCATATCAATACTATTAGCAATGACTAATTTTAACCTTACCGATCTCTCATAGGCATGAACATGACCTGCAAACACAACATCAACCTTGTATTTGACAAACCACTGCTCGTACATCACTCTCAATGTTTCACCTTCCATGTAATGATGAACATAGCTATGGTAAAAAGGGGAATGTACTAAGACTATAAGCCATGGCGTCTCTGTTCGATTTACTCTTTGGAACTCCTTTTCCAGCCATTTGTATTGAGGAGTGTATATCCCTGATCAATTAGATGCAAAATTAAGCTACTAGCCACCAAATAGTACTTTTTCTTAAAGCAGCCAATCTCTCTAATCCTTACCATAAGATGAGTAACAGGACATAACAATTATATAAGCCGAAGCCCTCTTTATGGAATACCACAATGGAGAGATACTTCCCGATGCCTTATATGGCGTATGATACCGATTCATAAAAGGCTTAAATGGTTCTGTTTCATTCTGCAAAACAAACTCATCAAAGTTAAAATAAGCAAGAAGACAAGTTGCAGTTTTCAGAAACCAAAACAAGAAGAAGGAAGAATTCAAGGTTTACAATATCAGGGACATAATCGATTTCGTGGTTGCCTGCAGTCCATATCCAAGGTTGATAAGCAACACTTCTCTCAACGAATCTTCCCCAAGTATCCCATCTGTTGTTGTCGTGTAAAGGGTAGCGGTCTGCGTAAGACAAGTCTCCTAGGAACAGAACGGCCTGTCCTTTGCCCGGATTCCTCTCATAATGGCTTAACGTAGAATTTGAGTCATAAGTTTGTCCCAAATCCCCTAGACCGTATTAGGAATCCCACATTAGAAAGACATCATATCAAGTATCACTGTCATTTCAGAAGTTGGCTAAAAAATCTGAATCTAAAGACAACAGAGTTAATAATACCAATTAAGCCAAAGGTGTAAGGTACATCAGGGCCTGGTTTAGGTGGAGTAAAGAACCAGAAGCGCCTAGACCACTTGCCACTCCCTATCTCATAGTAATATTTCATGTCAAACTGTACATATCCATAGAAAAGGAAAAAATAAAAGACCCCTAAAGGAATACAACAATACAAAAAGGTAGTTAATAAAAAGTGGCCTTACTAGTAAATCATCAATGATGCAATGGTGGATGTAACCGGAAGTGTAATTAAAGAACTTGTAGGTGTTAATGGTTGCCTTAGCTTGCTTCTTAATTTCCTCATTCTCATTCCAATAGCGAACAGTATTACAACCAGGCTTAACCGGAGTAACCCAAGAAATGATCACTCCATTACCTTCATGATTTCCTTGTGTTATATGAACCTTTCATTATTACAAGGAGAAGAAACTGATGAGACCAGACCAGACAAAGTTTTGTAATAACAACAGTATTGTAAGGAAACAACAACTCCAATAAAAAAAACAAAAAAACCTGTTGAGGAGCATTGGGACCAGGAGGAAGTGCAAAGACATCGCTGTCTAATGGCATGTCATCGGGTAAATCATTTCCTCTGACATATTGACTGGTGATTCCTCCATTACATAACTCAACAAGAACACCAAGCAGGATGATTATGAAGCAAATCCGCATGCTTGTGAGCTCAGATCTTCTTGAACTTGAACTCATCGAAGACTCTTCTTTAATTTCTTTCTAGTTTTACGAAATCAAATGGCTTATCTATAGAATGGTACAGATATAAATATTTCTTTATTCCTCATAGAGAATCGGGAAGAGTATATTCGACGTGTTTTATCAACTCTGAGAAACTAATTTACTCAAGCAAATTTCCAATATTGCCACTGATTTCCACCTAAACCGAGAAATCAACCATACCGGTTAAGCTGTGGAGAGGCTTTCTCGGATACTTGCTCCGACGTGATTCGTCGGAGGTCGGTGACTTATGTGATGAGATTTTCGAATATTCCGATGTTTGTTTGAAAATCCTGCCGGCGTCTTAACCGGCGGAATTAACAATAGGAACAGGTGTCGTCTTGTAAAACGCGTTCTAATACTTTTCTAAGATAACCTATTTTTTAATTAAAATACTTCAAAAATTGATGATGATGATGAAGTGTACGTTAAGGTAATCCATTTAACCTATATTATCTTCTTGGTATATTTTCAGGGTACGTTAACTGTTTTATACCTACTGTATCATTAAGTATCTATGAAATTGATGATGAAGTGTATAGAAAAAGGCTTTTGGAAAAGGCCTAGTCTCCAATTCTTTAGGATATACAAAGACTTTTCAAGATGAATCATCCAAGTTGTGCTTACCTCGCGGCTTGGATTATTTATGTATGCCTTCTAAGTTTTATCATGAGATTCTAATTGAACTTAGTAGGCGATATAGCAAGCTTGAAAAGCTTTAAGAAGGTACCCATGTAAAAGAAAAATATGAGTTCTTATTCTTCCATTCCATTCATATTGATGTTACTTAATTATGGTTGAGTGCGTCCACGATGATTAGATACATTCCAAATCTCTCAAGAGCAACAAATCTTGAGAATTGTATCTCAGGTTCTCTAAAAGTTTAGTTACAGTTCCATCTTGCATAACACTAATCTCTCATCCGGCAGACATGAATTTAGAACTCTTAAGTGTCCTCAACATGAAAGGATGCCCAAAGTTGAAGAGCGTTACAAAGATCTCAAGTCAAGTCAAGTTCCTGTCTATTGGGAAAACTGCGATAGAGGAAGTGCCTTCATCGATTAGTCTCTGGTTACATATTGTAACACTGGAAATGTCAAGGTGTGACACCCTAAAGAAATTCCCACATGTTCCACCAAGCTTGGAGTTCTTAGACTTGAGCATGACATGAATAGAAGAGATACCTTGGTGGATCGAGAACGCGTCTCCGCTTCTTATATAGTGCCCTGGGGGTTGAAAGAAGCTTACAAGTATATCATCAATCATCAATAACCTGAAACATCTTGAACAAGTTGATAGTGCGTACATCGCTGAGACTCTACATGGCCTCGAGTAAGAAGATAGAGAAATTAGAACAACTTGGTGATGGATGAAAATGTTTATCCTCTGTTTTTGGACTCTGTTTTATACCTCCTCATTGCTCTGTTATATGGTCTCGTTAGATTTTAATTTCTTTTTGCTGAAGTAAAGTATTAAGCAAGCTTTACATTAGGATTTCTAAGATCTCTTGCTTGTTACTGAGACAACATGTCATTAAATCCTTGGATAATTTAAGCTCATAGATTCGGTATTCTAAGTTAGAAAATCTACAAAGACTGGATCCTCCAAGGCTATAACCACCCTTGAAACAAAATCAAGAGCTAATAGAAGAAAATGGCGCGTTGACCTTTTGGAGGAAGTTGAAAGCAAGATCAACAAGCTAAGTAAGAAACTGATGTAAAAGCTTGACTAATTTCTTTTGAAAGCCTTTTTTTCTCTTACTCAATATCGTAGCTGAAGTATGAAATTGTGTAAACAACTAGAACATGAACCCAAGAACCCTTTGTAAACAAGTCTAAAAGTCTTCAATGATCTCATTGGTGTTCACACTCTAGCATTATACACAACCATGTTAAAAGGCATGCGGCATGCAGTGTATACACATACAGTTTCTAAGCCAACGATTGGACCAAAGTTATATAAATAACTGATATTTCCTAAAAGATGGTGAACATTGGAATATGGGCGAGGTCGACTGATAGGAACTATTCAGAGGAGAAAATTAAGCATTAAGGTCGGTGAGATTCGAAGAAAAGGAGGGACAAAGAGACCAGAGAGAACAAAAGCAATTGCCTAAAATCTGACATGTCCTCGGTGTAATTGAGTGTCACCCACCATTCACTAAAGCTACTAAAGAACAATACGGGATTCTTCAATTTGTCAAAAGCAACTTAGAAAAACAAAAGCCGAAAGTAAAGAATTACGTAATCTATGACTAAAAAGATAAAGATATGAATGTATCTCAATTAACAATAACAGAAAAGAAAAAGCAAAAGAGGATATATAAAACAAAGTTTGAATTGACAGGAGTTGCTTCCGAATCAAGTTAAGTAGCTTAATTCAGAAGAATATGGTTGAAAGCCACACCTTTACAGTCAATACACAAATCCTTACTCTGATTTGATATGTGCATGTAATTACTAGTGATCCCAGTTCATACTTTACTATATATGTGTACTATATATGTGTACACACACAAACACAGGGTCTTTCTTATCAGTTCAGACTCACCTAAAATTATATAATATATCCTACTTTTTTATTCTTTCCCACTTTTTCTAAACATAAGCCACTAATCCTGCAAATCAAACCTCCCTCTATTTCTCACACACTCTCTCTTTACAAAGCCTAATCATTAAGCATTTCTGCTCCCATTGAGTCTTGTGCATGCATGAAACAACAGTTTCACTAAGACAAAACAAAAAATGGCAACAACTCGGAAATTAGTAGTAGAAGTAGTAGACGCAAAGGAACTTACACCAATAGACGGCCACGGAACATCAAGCCCTTACGTTGTTCTCGACTATTACGGGCAGAGACGAAGGACACGAACCATTGTCCGTGACTTAAACCCTGTTTGGAACGAGACGCTCGAGTTCAGTCTTGCAAAGAAACCTTCACATCAGGTCTTTACCGATGTTCTTGAGCTTGACATGTACCATGACAAGAACTTTGGACCCACAAGGAGGAACAACTTTCTCGGCAGGATCCGACTCGGGTCGGATCAGTTTGTTGGGAAAGGAGAAGAGGCTTTGATATACTATCCTCTTGAGAAGAAGAGTTTGTTTTATCCTGTGCAAGGTGAGATCGGGATTAGAATCTACTACGCAGATGAGTCAGCTCCGGCGTTAAAATCGGAAAAAGCTCTTCTTGAGCCGGTGGTGGAGGAAAAGGCGGAGGAGGTGACGGCTGAAGGTCCAGAGAAGTCTCAGCCACAACCAGAGACTAAAGACAGTCCTCCTGAAATGAAAGAACCACCACCGCCGGAGAATTCAACAGCCGAGGGTCCCAAGGAAGAGGCCTCACCGGCGTTACAGGAAAATGCTAGTGTTGATGGAGAAAACCAAGCAGCGCCTGCACCCAATCTACCACCAGAAGCAGCTAAGAATGAAGCAGAGGCTGACCCCAAAGCAGAAGAAACAGCACAGAATCAACCGGCTGGTGAAGATGCAGCAACCTGGGCTTCCCCGCCGCGATCACCGTTACCAGAAGTCACCATTTCAAGATCAGTATCTGGTTCCATACCAGAAAACAAAATGGGAGGAGGACCACAGCCACTTCGTAGAAGCGTCTCAGAAACAGCTAGCTACACTTCAGAGATCTCAGACGTATCTTCAATCGAACGATCCACCTTCGATTTAGTGGAGAAGATGCATTATGTCTTCGTCCGCGTCGTCAAAGCTCGATCACTACCAATCTTGGGGAGTCCAGTCACAAAGATCTCACTCTCCGGTACAATGATCCAATCAAAACCAGCGAGAAAAACCTCTTGCTTCGAATGGGATCAAACCTTTGCCTTCCTCCGTGACTCGCCTGATTTATCCTCCTCTCCCATTCTCGAGATCTCTCTATGGGATTCAAGAACCTTCCTCGGTGGAATCTGCTTCGACGTGTCGGAGATTCCGCTCCGAGACCCGCCGGATAGTCCACTAGCGCCGCAATGGTACCGTCTCGAAGGAGGTGGAGCTCACCACGGCGATCTAATGCTTGCCACGTGGACTGGAACTCAAGCAGACGAATCATTTCCGGACGCGTGGAAGACTGATACCGCCGGAAACGTAACGGCTCGAGCGAAAGTCTATATGTCACCGAAGCTTTGGTACCTACGCGCCACAGTGATCGAAGCTCAAGATTTACTACCGCCTCAATTAACGGCGTTTAAGGAAGCGTCGTTTCAGTTAAAAGCCCAATTAGGTTTCCAAGTGCAGAAAACCAAATCCGCCGTTACTCGAAACGGAGCACCGTCATGGAACGAAGATCTACTCTTCGTCGCCGCCGAGCCTTTCTCCGATCAGCTAGTTTTCACTTTGGAATATCGAACATCGAAAGGTCCAGTCACAGTCGGTATGGCACGCGTACCGCTCACCGCAATCGAGAGGCGGGTAGATGACCGTTTAGTTGCTTCGAGATGGTTCGGTTTCGACGATCCAAACGATGAAAAGAGAGGAAGCAGATCTAGAGTCCACCTGAGGCTCTGTTACGACGGCGGTTATCACGTGACGGACGAGGCGGCGCACGTGTGTAGCGATTACCGACCTACGGCGAGGCAGTTATGGAAACCGGCGGTTGGAATCGTTGAGCTCGGTGTAATTGGTTGTAAGAATCTGTTGCCGATGAAGACGGTGAACGGAAAGGGCTCCACGGATGCTTACACGGTGGCCAAATACGGGTCAAAATGGGTCCGTACCCGAACCGTCTCGGACTCTTTAGATCCGAAATGGAACGAGCAGTACACGTGGAAAGTCTACGATCCCTGTACGGTTTTGACCATAGGAGTGTTCGATAGCTGGGGAGTATTCGAAATCGATGGTGGAAAAGAAGCCACGCGTCAAGATCTTCGAATAGGGAAAGTTCGTATACGGATATCGACGTTGGAAACGGGTAAGGCGTATAGAAATACGTATCCGTTACTGATGTTAGTTAACGGCGGCGTGAAAAGATTGGGAGAGATTGAATTAGCGGTTAGATTCGTGAGGTCAGCTCCACCATTGGATTTCTTACACGTGTATACTCAACCGTTATTGCCGTTGATGCATTACATCAAACCGTTGTTTCACGAAGAGATGTTGAGGAATACTGCCGTGAAGATCTTGGCTGTACACTTGTCACGTTCTGAGCCGCCTTTAAGGCCTGAGGTTGTTCGGTATATGCTAGACGCCGATTCACATACTTTTAGTATGCGTAAAGTCCGAGCAAATTGGCTACGGATTGTTAATGTTGTCGCCGGAGTGATCGACGTGGTGCGGTGGGTGGATGACACGCGTTACTGGAAGAATGCAACGGCGACTCTTCTAGTTCACGTGCTTGTCGTGATGCTGATTTGGTTCCCGGACCTCATCGTTCCTACATTAGCGTTTTACTTGTTCGTGATCGGGGCGTGGAATTACAGGTTCAGGTCACGTGCAGCTCTACCGCATTTTGATCCGAAACTCTCATTGGCTGATGCAGCTGATAGAGACGAGCTCGATGAGGAGTTTGACGTTGTCCCGAGTAACCGACCCCCAGAGATGGTCCGGTCGAGGTATGATAAGTTGCGAGCGGTCGGGGCTCGTGTTCAGACGATTCTTGGTGAAATGGCAGCGCAAGGGGAGAAAATGCAGGCATTGGTGACATGGAGAGATCCAAGAGCGACAGGGATATTCGTGGGGCTGTGTTTTGTTGTGGCATTAGTATTGTATCTTGTTCCGACGAAGATGGTGGCCATGGCTTTGGGGTTTTACTACTTCCGGCATCCGATATTCCGTGATCGGAAACCTTCCCTAATAATGAACTTTTTTAGGCGGCTACCTTCATTGTCTGATCGGCTTATGTAATCTTCTACTAGTATATTTTACTGCGAGTTCAACAAACATTATGTGATCTTCTTGAATACTTGATTTTGTAGTACTAGTGCGCAACTTGCAAATCTAAATGAGCTTATTGTATATAGTTTAGATCGGTTAAACTTATTGGGCCTTCTTGGGTCATTATGGGCCACTGACTAGAATTTTATACCATGTTAGATGGTGCTTATTTGACTTTTGTCTAAACAAACCAAGCATTTAGTATCAACAAAATTTGATCCACCTAATTCTTTAGCAGAGTGTGAGGAAATAAAAGACCAAACTGTACATGAGGAAAACGTTGTTGGTGACATGAAAGAAAAGTTATCCACTTCACAAGCTTTACCAACCACATTTGATTCTTCAACTTGGAACTTTCAAAGGGTCTTTTACTTGTCATCAATATTTTAGTTGGGGAAACCAATCACAATTTCAAAATGCAAATATTGATGTAAAAAAGCCAAAATAAATGATATCACTCGGGACCAAAGACATTTTATAAAGCAAAATTGCAAGCAGTCGCATTAACCCCTCTAGTTCAATCTAAATTTGGATCAGACAAAACATAAAAAGGCCGTTCAGTTTTATGTGTGTGTACTTTTGTCTCATTTCGTTTCTATGTCATTCAACTATCATCAATAGTCAAACCAAATCAATAACAAAGAGAATGGTTTCATAAGTGTTGAGTTTTAGGATTTAGTTAAAGGCGCTAACTTAAGGCCATTGTAGGAAAAAAAAAAGATCCATCAAATCTATCTCTCCACTCTTCAATCTCTTGGAGTTTGTGGTTGGCTATCTAACGATGGTTACGTCGGCGACCTCCATTGTTTCCGGCATCACGCTTTCAGGGATCATAACTTCCTTCAACGCCGTAGATGATGTCTTAAGTTTCGGAAGAACCAACCTTACCGGAGTTTCAACTTATCCGGCATTGAGTCGGCGACGGTCCTCACCGATCGGAGCCGTCTCCCCAATTCGCGGGGATGCCCAATTATCATTTCCGTCTTCTAGTCGCATGTAAGCGTCCATTTGGGTTTAGCACCCTGCTTAGAGTTAAAACGCATTGATTTGAATCTAAGGATCTGATTTTTGGTGACTCTTTCATCTCGTGATTGCTGCAGGTCTTTGAGCGGTAGAATAAGTGTACCTGAAGCTCTACCTAGTGCTTCTGAAATTGCAATCCCTTCTTCCATCAAATCTTTTAATCAGGTTCAAATTCCAGCTCAAGTTTTTCAACTTTACGGGTCTTGATGATAGATTTGTTACTTAATTGGTTTCTGACTTGGATTGACTCATTTGCTCTATGCTCTCGGTATTCTCGTTTCGACTATATCTTCTTTGATTTTCCTTTATATGGATTCAAACATATCAGTGAAAGTGTGTAAAAGAGTTTTTGTTTTCTCGAGTTAGATCATGAGACTAGTATATTCTCATAATACGTTTGCTCTCTTCTATTGTCTTTTCCTCAGTTGATTGAAACTTTGATTGATCGAGTTGATCTATCTGAATCCGAGGCTGAATCATCTCTCGAGTTTTTGCTGAATGAGGCAAATGAGGCCCTGATTAGTGCCTTTCTGGTTCTGCTCAGAGCTAAAGGAGAGACATACGAAGAAGTAAGTACAAACTAAGTCAGTCTAGGTGTACATAATCCTATATCACTACACTTCACTGAGAGAAAATTTACTTTTGAATAATCCGGTGTTGGGTAGATTGTGGGGTTGGCTAGAGCAATGATGAAGCATGCTAGGAAAGTGGAAGGATTAGTCGATGCTGTGGACATCGTTGGAACAGGTGGCGATGGAGCAAACACAGTCAATATATCAACTGGATCTTCAATACTCGCTGCAGCGTGTGGTGCAAAAGTAGCAAAGGTATGACGAGTAATAATCGTTATAAGAAGTGATTGTATTAAAAATGGGAAAATGTGCATTAAATCCTGGTTATTTTTGCAGCAAGGTAACCGTTCAAGTTCGTCTGCTTGTGGAAGTGCTGATGTACTCGAGGCCCTAGGAGTGGTGATTGACTTGGGACCAGAGGGGATTAAGAAATGTGTTGAAGAATCAGGGATCGGTTTTATGATGTCGCCAATGTATCATCCAGCTATGAAGATTGTTGGTCCTGTGCGGAAAAAGCTTAAAATTAAAACTGTTTTCAATGTATTGGGACCTATGCTTAATCCTGCTCGAGTGTCTTATGCTGTCGTGGGTGTATACCACAAGAATCTGGTATGTTTACTGAAATTACTTTGTTCATCAAAATGGGGGAAAAAATTTACATTTTGTTGTGTGTATGGTTTTTTAGGTTCTTAAAATGGCAAAGGCACTGCAACGGTTTGGTATGAAAAGAGCATTGGTGGTTCATTCACATGGTCTAGACGAAATGAGTCCATTAGGTGAGATCATATCATCCTAAAATCCATGATTCCATCATCCGACGATTACTAACCAATCATTGCTTATTGAAAATAGGGGGAGGGCTTGTTTATGATATAACTCCAGAGAAGATCGAAGAATTCTCATTCGACCCATGTAAATATTTCTATTACAACTGTCTTATTCCCTCTCTAAAATAAAGATGGCAGATGCAGCTTGGTCAATTATGTGGAATTAGTTAAATTAAAGCTTATATATATTTCTTTAGTGGACTTTGGTATTCCTCGCTGTACACTTGAGGATTTGCGAGGTGGAGGTCCAGAGTACAATGCAGATGTGTTAAGACGTGTGCTTTCAGGGGAAAGTGGGTCAATAGCAGATTCATTGGTATGCTTTCTTCTGCGGACTCTCTGAAAAACTTTCCTGCTTTTTTCTGAACTTCTGCAGTTTGCTCATTTTTTCTTTTTCCAAATCTTGTTTCAGATCCTAAACGCAGCTGCAGCTCTTTTGGTTAGCAACCGAGTTCAAACTCTAGCTGAAGGAGTAACATTGGCCCGTGAAGTACAATCATCTGGGAAAGCTATCAAGACGCTTGATTCATGGATTCACTCCTCTAACTTAGCTCACAAATCTCAGTGATTGATCAGGTAGCCTATACATGCATGTGATATTAATGCAACCGAAGATTCGAGAAACTTTTGTAATTTTAGTTGTCTTTGTTAAGCAAGAAAGAGACGAGACCAGAGTGGGATAGTGATATTCATTCTTAGTGTAATCAGTACAATAATCATCATCTTGAATAAAACAGAAAAACTTGTTTTATATTTTGATTAATGGAGGGGTGAAAAACCTTTTAAAAGTTTTGGAATTCTATTGTGGAATAGTCATTTCGGTTTTAAACATTCTTACCAAAAAATATAACTGTCTTGAGAGATAAACCTGATTGAAGAAATCTCTGAGGCCTAAGTCTGCATCATATATTATCCATCTCACAAATATGATAACAAATAGCAGGAAAAATCAATGTCATAAGAGAGATTTTCATTTGCGGTGTTAGATCAAACTGAGATCCATGGATACCAATCACACTAAGTAGACTGAAAAGAATCATAAATCTAGTTCAGACATTAAGCAACAAACAATAGTACTGATGGAAACACAAGTTGTTCACTAATTTCCAACTAAACCTCACAGGCATCAAGATGAATTACCTTATTTAGAGACTTTGAGAAGCATCTCGCTCGGTTTAATGAGCTTGAATGTGCAGACATCCCCGGCTTGGAAATCTAAGTCTTTGGTCAAGCGACCCCATCCGGCAGAGAATCTTGACTGAGTATCAGTGACCAAATACTTAACCTCCCAATGCTTCTTCCCTTTCGGATGATGAATCTTGAACATTGTACTTTCATTTGGCATATGCATCGCCACAAACTTCTTTGGGATAGCCTGAGATCACAAATTTTTTTTTGTAGATTAAGTAACATTTATATAAACCAATTCAATAGTGACTGGTCTTGTTTTGCTTCCATTACCAAGAAGACGAGGTATGATGGCTTTATGGTGAGGGTAAATTCTGGAACACGAGACGAGGTATTGGCTTCAGAATTGTCACCATTAGTAACCTTCTTACTCTTCTTCCTCCTTGATGTTTCAGCTTCTTCGACTTTCTTCCGTTTCTGCTTCAATCTTCTTCCTGTTTTGAGACTAGAGTAGCTCGTATCAGTCGAAGCTTCTGTCTCTTCCTTCATGTCATCTTTTTCAATGTTTTTCTTCCTCTGTTCTCCCTTGTTCCGACCTGTTTCCATCAAAACCAACCACAAAAGTAACTCAAGACTGTCTTCCAGAAAACATAAAAATAATATTTGAATACTTACAGGAGGAAGAAGCAATAGTTGCAGGTTTAAGCCTCTCGGTACCATTGGCCTCGTAGATGCTTACGTTAAAGCACATATCAGCCTCGTGAGTGAAGGTGAGATACTCGTCTTCACCCAAAGCGTTGTCGTTCACAAACTGGTTCCATCCACAATCTTCCATAAAGTAAAACCTTGGGTTCTTGGAGATTTTGACTGGCCATGAGCTTCCCCATGGCACTTTCAAGACCATCTTAAACGAAGAATTGGAGATGGCTTGTATCACATGATGAGGAATCATTCTCTTTAAAGGGGGAAACAACAAAATCAAGAGAAATCAAAAGAGGGTCACCAAGAAATGATATGAATGAATACTTAATGGAGACCAGTTAAAAGCATAAGATCAAAAACAAAGTAAAAGCTAGCTCACTAATTAAGAACAAACAGATCTATGTTAATGAGATCACACAGGACACATACTGAACAGAAAAGCAGAACATGGAAGAGCCAAAAGATTCGATCTTTCAAAAAAAAAAAGAAGCTAACATAATGTATGAAAATTTAGAGACTTAACTGTGATTTCAGAAGATAAATCTTCCTTTCGAAAAATCTTGAAAAAACTTGGATCATTAGCTTCTTTGATAAATTGACCAAAACCACTCTGTATCACCATCTCTCTTGAGAAATCCTTGTTTCTTCAACCTCTTACTCTTAATGCCCTTCTCTGTTTCTCTCTCATTCACTTGCAACTTCTTTCTCTCTATCTCTATTGGGAAATGTTTGAGAGAGAGAGCTTTGCACTACGAATTACTAAAAAAAAACAGTTTCGAATTAAATTTTACGTGTGGTTAGTTGAGAAAGTAGTATCACACTATCACATGTATTATCGAAGTCATTACTATCGTATATTGTTTTCGTAATTATACACAGAAACGTGAGTAAAGCTTGTGACTTGGCAGACACCTAAAAAGCAGAGCATATTGCTTGTTTTAGTAACTGAATTCTCTAAAAGCCAACGATATCTTTTTCTTTTTTTGTATAGCTACAAAAGTGTTAACTAGTTCCAAAAAGTCACAAACTAGTCCCTAGACTCTTGCTTCATCACATACCCTGGCCTTGATCATTACAACATGTTACATTCTCGAGAACTTACAAATATTCAATGTCGAAAAATAACTTAATAAATATTTAAAATCTAAATAAACAGATATGTTGCGGTTAGGAATGTTAAAATAGGTAAAATGATATAGTCCCAAGGAAAAATCCTAAAATCTTTGAACTAAGTGGCACAAGGAAAAAGAAAACTCATAGAATGCTCTTAACTAGTTTAAATTGCAGCGTTTAATTTATTTATTTATTACCAAAATTGTAGTTTTAACTTTGATAGGTTGGCATGGTTATCTTAGAGATCACAAACGTGAAATCTAAACTACAAGAGTTGAAGTGGTAACACACAATTAAAGATCCCCTTACAAGTTGTGCGGTGGAGAAGCTCAAACTATAACAAATTCATAACCAAAAGAACCACAACCAATATACTTACAGCAAAACCATAGACAAACATGTTAGTTCTTTTTATAAAAATTCAATACCAGCTAAAAAAGATTTCCGGATTAAATTTCGGGATTTTGAACCCGACGTGAATCGAACACGCAACCTTCTGATCTGGAGTCAGACGCGCTACCATTGCGCCACGGATCCGGATGATTATATGTAGAATCACGATTAGATAACCACCTTGACTTAACCATAATTATTATAGGTTTCAAAAAGTATTGGTCTTATATTTGAAAGATTGATCCAAATGTATTGACATGATAGCGTCTGTTTGCATAAAAATGTCATTTACTTTCTGAAGTGACTCTTTCAATAAGAAAGAGTAAAAACTTCTGTATTTACAATGTATAAGTCTACTTCTAACTAGGAAGAACAAAATGTTGAATAATCATCACTGGAGCCGAGACGTTATGGTGATGAAGGTATCTTCAGGACAAGGGATCGTCAAGCCACCCATTGGATGATCGAACCCAAACTCTTCCTCGGATTTACTAAGAAGAGCTTGAAACGTAGGCTGGCTCAAGTATGAGACTGGCACCAAATATCTCTTCTTCTGGCTCTCTCCGACGTACACTGCAAGGTAACCTTTTGGTGCCGCCGAGGCTTCCCTTTTGCTTTTTGTGGCTGCTGCTGTTATGGAGCGGCCAAAAATCTTTTTTGCACCCAGTAGACTTCTAACCAAAGCCATTTCTACCCTTTTTTATTTTTGTTTGTTTGAAGATAGGAAAAGACTCAAATTATTAGATTTGTTGTTGTTTGATGATTTACAAAAGAGTGAGTCATGTGTATTATTTATAGAGAATGAGTTGAAACCTCTCTCTAATCTCTGAAACTTGTGGTTAACAAGTGTGGGACAGACTAAAACAGAGTTTCACATGGTTTTTGTCTTGACCATTTAATTTGGAAAAGATGCATTAACGCAATTCCTCTATTAGGACAATCTCCATATGCAATTCACAAGGGCCTGTTTGCTCAATGTTTCTATGATAAGACGTGCCCACTTCAAGTTTTGTGATGAATAAGTGGTGGTTGTTGCTTGTTCCATTCTCTTATATATGAGGTCGAAATTGATTTAGTTATAAGAACTTAAAGTGGGACCTGATGTTGTTCAACAACAGAAAAACAAGTCTATATCGCTCTTTAAGTTGTTCTTTATGTTGTTTTAAGTCTCTTAGTTCTTCATTTCAGGAGAACAAACATTATGTCGGTCTTGGAGCTTTGTAAGCTAAAAAATAAAACTGAGTATGGATCAGATCATTTTTGTCACCATTGATTTGCTCTCTCACTGTTATACGTACGTGAGTGTTTTATAAGGTGAAATTTCAGTCCTTGATTGGCTTGTCATATTCACTAGGGATTAGATACAAAGTACTATACCATGTAACCGTTGGAAGCTTGATGGAGTTTTCTAATATACCCAAAGAGATATATGCATTCCTATTCTATTCATGCATACATGTTTTGACGATGAAATAGTTGAAAGTTGATCCATTCACTCACTTGGAAGTAAAAATTGATTCCAACTATGTACGGAAAAATTGAAAAACAAGAAGTCATATGAAGGAATGAAACAATTTCTCCAAGAGAGAAAAAAAAATGAAAGTAACATTATCTTGCATTGAGATTTGACAAAAGGCATATTTGGTTTTCGTTTGAACATTTGTTTGCGGATCAATCGATGGATCCAAAACATAATAAAATGGCTTGAGGTTGTGTCTATGACATAAAAGTGGCATCCACTTACAAAAAAATTCTATTTACAAGGATTAGTTCTATCTCTAACTCGGAAGAATAAAATGTTGTATAATTATCACTTGAGCCGAGACATTACGGTGATGAAGGTATCTTCAGGACAAGGAATCGTTAAGCCACCCATTGGATGGTTGAACCCAAACTCTTCCTCGGATTTACTTAGAAGAGCTTGAAATGAAGGTTGGTTCAAGTATGAGATTGGCACCAAATATCTCTTCTTCTGGCTCTCTCCTACGTACACCGCAAGGAAACCTTTTGGTGCTGCCGAGGCTGCTCTTTTACTGGAAGAAGCTACTGCAGTGGAGCGGCTTAGAATCTTCTTTGCACCCAATAGACTTCTCACGAAAGCCATTTCTGTTTTCTTTGTCTGAAAATTTGATTTCTTTCGAAGTTTTTGAAGATGTATGAAAGGATTCAAGTTATTGGATTGGATGTTGTTGGTTGATGATAGAATGAGTGGGTACTGTGTATTATATAGAGATCCAATAAAAAAGTTTTGAGACCTTCCTGAAAAGTCTTTGAAACTTGTGGTGGTGAAGCGTGGGACAGACGAGAACAGAGTTTCACATGGTTCTGTCTTTACCAACTGGAAAACATTAGTGTAATGCCATTTTTGTTGAGAGGATTAGTTAAAGGTGGGACGACAAACTTAAAAACAAACTCCATATGCAATTCACAAGGGGTTGTTTTCTCAGTGTTTTTTAGATAAGACATGCAATTTGTCAACAATAAAGACCAGCAACCTCATGTTCTGTGATGATCATGTTCTCTCATTTCTGTGGTCTAAATGGTTTGATGAGACAAACTTAAAGTGGGGACCTCAAGTTTCTCAACAACAGAACAACAAGTCTCTGTCACTGGCTAAGTTGTTCTTAGATGATATCCACAAATAAGGTCACACTGGACAGTTATAAGTAAAAGATTGTGTATCTCACTTCTTCTCTTTATTTATTTATAAAGACATGGAAAAACCAAACAGATAATGCCCGTTAGCTTTTGTTGCTAGCATCGTCTCTATCAAAGGGTCATGCGGAAATCTGTTTGTGTATGTCCCATATATATATATATACACACCCGGAGACATATACAGTTGACATATACCAACTGTTCAAATCACCAAGTAAGTAAGCAATCCAAACAATCTGTGCATATAACCGTTTCACATTCCGATTTTACAGATTCAGATTTTTGAGATCTCTTGAGTGTGCAAAGAAGATTAAAGGGCTTTTTGTAGCAGCTATTAGTAAAAGGAGCTTATCATGCTAATCATTTTCACTAAAGAGTAAGCTATTAGCTAGCTAAAGTTAATGTCCAATCAGTCTTTCTCCATGATTACTATTTTCTTCAACTAGTGCTTTTACATAGAAGACATCGTTGGGTTTTCGAAAGGGTTTGACGACCGAAAGTTTTCTTGTAGCTTTGTTTATCGGTTGTTATACTTTTGTCCTCCAAAATATTCACAGTCCCAACCGGTTTTTAAGGTGAAAGAGAAAGAAAATGCAAACACAAAAATTTTATTTGGTCCAAAATACTCTGAACTCACAGATAAGGTGTACAATCATTTTCTTTATAATCAAATAACTGAATGGAACCAGCTCACGTTCCCTAGCTAAGCACATGCAGGAGCAACAACACCTCGCATATGCACAAACACAATGGAATATGGAGCTACAAGTATTGGCTTCTCTGAGCTTACGAGTATCGGCTCTAGAGGAGGTATATCACCTGCTGAACTAACCTGCAGAATATTTCCGTTGAGTAGCATAGTCTGACTGTGTAAATTTCCATCTTTTGCTGTCAAATGGTATTCTTCTCTTTGGATTTCTGCATTGGAAACACGAGGCAGCTGGGAGATCACGGTTCTATGTGACTCCCTATGCCTCAGACTGAGAGTGCTATTTAACTCTACTTTTGCCTCTACTGTGGTAGTGTTGTCATAGTTCATCAATAAAACTGTGATCCCTTTCTGCAAGATGAAACTTATAAACTTAATGAATTCATTGAGAATATATTCCTTTTGAGTTGAATTTTGTGGAAACTCGACGTACCGATTGTCTTGCACAATGGGTGTAGGAACGTATCTTTTTTGTTCCTGAAAAGCTAGTGAGCAATGCCTTTCTTCCCATAAGTTTTCGCCAGATCAGAGCACTGCATTTTTAACAAGCAGCATGGCTTCTTATACTTAGAGTTAAATACTGTTGTTGTTCCTTCAAATTTATCTCAAGTTACCTGTAGTAGTCTGGATTGGGTGTGAAATTAGTAGTATTTAGCAGCCCATAGTTCCCTCCTAGCAGAGTCTGCCTACAATATGTTTTTGTATCATAAACCGCTGCCATACCGAGCTGGTCCACGTACCTACCATCACGCAATATAATCACTAGACATGTATTGAGTATATTGTATTTGTATGCAATAAGCTAACTTTTGTGCTATTAAGGTATAATCCATTTTCATTTGTTACCAGAAACTATCCACGAAAGCATTAGAGACAAGATTCCCGCCGCTGTTGTAGGCACCACCAGACTCACCAACCCATGACACTGCCTTTGTTGGGGTCTTGTTGATTATGTTCTTTTTGTTGCTAAACGTATGTGCCTCATTCTCCAGATATGAAGGGTCAAGAATCCTATCTATCAGATGTTTGTCCGCTCCTACTCCATGGATCAAAATATAGTTATATATTAATCCATTCAGGGTATCAAAAGGAAAAGGAAGAACTAAAGGATACTAAACCAAAATAGTGAGGGTTATGGCTACGTACCTGAACCAATATTGTAGATGTGGTGAGTAGTAGCATCTAGAGAGTTTGCTGTTTTGGTCAAGTATTCTGTGAACCAAGAATATTCAAAGAAACCACCTGGGCCCATGACAAGCGGCATGGGACTCACATTCTTGTAAACCCGGTTCACAATGTTTCGCAGAGCTAAGGTGTCTATAGCATACTGATTTGCTCTAACTCTTACACCAACACCAGTTCCACACAGCTCATTGCCTAATGGAGAAAGAAAAGATTAAAAAGATAATGTAGTGTGTGCTTTCTCTCCTCCCTCAATCACTCTCTATTGTATTGTCAGGTGACTTACCGAGCTCCCAACCATGGACAGTGTGGTTATTCTGAGCTGTAAACCGGATGAATGATTCAGAGTTGGAGTAATCCCAAGCCCCTACGGCTTCACCGTTAGGTTTAAAGGTACGTCCAGATAGTGCATTCAGCCCAAAGATGACTTTAGCTCTGATTCCAAACCAAAAGTATAGGGTGAGAAAATGAGAAAAAGAGATGAAAGAAAGAAAGAAAGGATTTTGAAGGTACCCTGTTTTGCGGAAGAAGGTATTGAGCTCGTCCCACCGGCGCATAGGGAGACATCCTTGTGTGAAGCCAAAGAGAGCGGAAGAGTTTGCGGAGAAAGGAAGACAGGGTTGCTTCTTCTGATCTGGTGTCTCATAAATCACCTTGTCTTGTAATGTTCCTCCTAATCTTATTTTCAATGGAGCAAATGCTGTATATATGTTTTGGAATTCGAATGTCAAATCCAGACAATATATATCAAATTGAATATGAGCAACGTACGTGCATGTAAATTACCTTTGATTGCATTTTGGAGAATAATGTTGTTCAGATCCTGCAATCATAATCAACATAACCAGTCTCCGTAGTCAATTAATAAAATGGAATGTGGTGAAGATCAATATTTGACTTGGTGCCATTGATTTGGACTTCACATTCCAGAAATGGTAAAAACATAAAACAAAAAGTAAGGGTATTTTTTAAAAAACCACTTTGACATTAATTTTTAAATATACCACTAAAACCATGTCCAATCCTAAACCCCTCACTAAATGACTAAAAATTAAAAAAATAATAAATTAATAATAATTTAATCTAACAGATTAATAACAAAATAAAAGAAAGAAAATAATTTAAATGATCCAGTAATATTCCAACATAAAATCACGGTTGGACTTGCTCTAACGAACTAACGAATGAATATTTTTAAATATACCACATTTTCTCATTTTTTATTTACAGAGTTTTAGGGTTTATGATGTTTGTTCTAAACCCTAAAAATACGTTTTACCCTTCACAAACCCTAACCCCCTAAAAATTAAACAGTAAATACTAAATTTAATAGTTATTACATACCATACCCTAGCTTTATAAGAATTTAACCCTAAAACCTATAATTTATACAAACGCTAATCCCTAAATTCCTAAACTCTCACGAAATAAGTCAATTGTAAGGATTTTTATAGAATGAAAAGAATTTTAACAAAATGAAAGGGTCCCCAAAATGAAATGTGTTAGATTTAAAAATATTTTTGGAATGTGATAGATTTAAAAAGTGGTAAGAGAAGGGTGGTATTGCTCATAATTTCTCAAAAAGTAACACTATTTACAATGTTATTTATTTATTTATTTTTTTTTTTTTGTTAGTGAATGATCTCTATAATAATGTTCCCAACCAAATATACAAGTTGCATTGTTTTATGTTTTTTTCCCATATATTTATATTTTATATACTTTAGTATAGCTGTTTCCAAATTGCATTATTTTAGACCAAACAAATGAAAAAAAAAAGAAAAGAGTGAAAAGCAAAAAACCAGATTGAGAAGGGAAGCATGGTCCCAAGAACATTGGCCGTAGTCACATTTCTGAGGTGGCCACCAATCCAAAGTGGCACAGATGAAGTCTTCGTCTATTGTTCCCACGGCGGCTCTTCCGTCCACGATCACCGTCCCTCTATCTTCCACGGCGGAGCTCACGGTGTAGTTGAAGATTAGCAATGACACTATCTGAAGCAATATTTTACTACAACCCATTTTTTTTCCTTCTTCTTTGATATGTTATCTCTTACTCTTTTATATATATAAGAAAATGAGATCTGACTTGGTGCTTAAATATACATATGGGAAGGAAGGAATGGTCAAAATCTTTTGGGTTTTTTTTTTTGAAAGGAACAAAATCTTTTATTTTCTTACTTTTTGTTCTTTTTTAATTTAATTACTTAAACTATAATTAAGATAAAGATGGCACCTCAAATAAAGATAGTACATGTTTTGTTTTTTAAAGTAAAAAAATTAGTAAAAAATAAAATTATTTCAGATATAATCAACTGACATAAATCTTTTATGTTATTTCCTTACTTTTTGTTCTTTTTTAATTTAATTACTTAAACTATAATTAAAATAAAGATGGCACCTCAAATTAAGATAGTACATAAAGTAAAAAAATTAGTAAAAAATAAAATTATTTGAAATATAATCAACTGACATTAAAATTTAAAACAAATCCTCAAAATGACATCTATCTATTTTGCTAACATGTCAAGTTGATAGTGATTTTATCATTCTTCAACTTATAGAGATATTACTTTCAAATGATATATATCTCATCAATTAGTCTTATAAAACTAACTACAATGGTTTGTGTATTCAACACCCTACTTTTTTATATTTTTAATACTCCATATCATCTTCTCTTTATTCTATTTAATAATTTAATATTTATTCATTTTCACATTTTACAATGATTTTTTTTTTTTTTGCAGTTTAAATCTGGAAAAAAAATTGTATCAAAATTAAAAAAAAAACAAGTCTCTGTTTATAGAATATAAAAAATGATGAATTTTGTTGTAAATATTATTTTCCAAAAAAAAAAAAAAAAATACTATGAGATAATCAACTTCAAATAAGTAGGGGGAAATACAAATATAAAGTACCGAATTAGATAATGATACGTGGCGTCGNCAACTTCAAATAAGTAGGGTGAAATACAAATATAAAGTACCGAATTAGATAATGATACGTGGCGTCGGACCCTCTTTTTTCACTTTCAACATGTTGAATAAATTCAACACTTGTGAATCCATATCACGTTCAACACCCAATTCTACGACCTTATTGCACATTTTCAATTGTTGATTTATTCAACATCCCCATGCCTTGTACTCTAAGTTAGAATGTCTAAAAAAAACAAAAAACAATCATTTCATAACCCATATTATCGGATAAAATGCAGTATTATATGACGATACATATGGTTTGTGTTTAGATTATGTTAAATAAAATATTTTAATTTTGAACTTCTATCACTTCTTCGTTTTTAAGTTATGTATCATAAACTGCAAATGAGATTAGTTCTCTTTTGTGCTATACGGAATAAGACTCAATTGATACACGAGTTAAACAATATAAAAGATCTATACAAAATCATATCCCAGTAACGTCCAGCTATGCAAGTATCTTTACTATAATATAAGTGATTTCTAGTAATCACCTTGCACATATATCATTATATAGAGGGTGAAAGTTTATCATGCCTAACTTATCTGCCTTATCAACAGTTTCGCCGTCCTCGTCCTCGTCCTCGTTTACAATTCCCAAGGGACAGAATCGAGATGGAGATATCAATGGTGCGTCATCTAGATTCTCACGTTGTCGACCAGCTTTTGCAGGAGAGATAGCTTCCCAAGCTCCCTCATCTCCTATCATGGTCACCTTTTCCGTTTCTGATGGAACCTCATACATCACCTTTGAACTATTTTCTCTTGTATTAGTGTCGTTGCCCCCATGTATCTTCATTTCATTAGCGTTCAAATCAACATTGATTTTCAGAGGAGATTCCACTTGAATCTCTTGATTAGTTTGAATTTTCTCATGCTCAGTTTCACCAGCAATGTGTGTATCTTTTCCAATCAAAGTGGAATTACTAGCAGTTTGTTTTCCTGTCACAACAGCTAACTCCTTGACCACTTGCATCCCCTTCGTCAAATGGCTACCCTTTATTCCTGCCTTACATTCTGATGTTAGATGACCCCACTTGAGGCAATGTGTGCAACGAGGGGGTAGCCACGGGTACTCGAAATCAACAGCTACATTAATTCCATGCTTTGAGGTAAAGTTGTGATTTTTTTGTAGTGGTTTGGTTAAATCCACTTCGACAAAGACCTTCGCCTCCTCAAAACTCTTGCAATTTTCCGTCTCCGGATGAAGTCGTTTTGGCTCTCCCGCGACACTAGCCAAACAGCTTAATCCCTTCCTGTGGTACAAACCTTGAGGAACATTTTTCATAATAACCCAAGTAGCAATACTCTTGACATCTGGTTGAGCTTCTTCCACTATCAGACTACACTTTGAAACCACCATTGGCAGACCCAGAATACTCCACATTCTAGTAGAACTCTGTTGCGAACTCCTCTGTCCGCAATTCTGAACTTAATCACGGTCTTGCTTTCAACAAAAACATCAACCTTGATGCTTTTATCTCCAAGTGGCCAAATCCAATTAACAATCAAGTGAATCTTTGCCACACTAGGAGCCTCCGAAGGAAATGTTCCAACAATGAGATCCTCCCAAAGCGGTGTCACATCCTCAAACACTTCTGCCGGAATAATGCTCGTTGTCACACCATTGATTTCTTCCGATTGAAGGTCGTAATGTGTGAGTCCCCCTTTCTTCTGCACCACAGCTGACCACGAAGGTGAATGTGCTTTCTTCTCCGAACTGTCTCCACTGGCCAAAGTCACTTGAGAGGGTAACGGTGACTCTCCCGGACCACCCGCCGGCGTCGAAATTGGTTCCGCCGCCATCGAGTGCCCAAACGCGAGGGTCACTTTTCAGAAACCTAGAATCGCTCTTGCTGTCGCCCTTATTTTCTCCTTGCTGACGTGTCAAAAATTCCCAAACGTTTTTTACTTTCAGCTGCAACATTTGCAGACAATTGAGCCCGAGTTCAGGCAATTAACAAGCGAAAGAGAGTCAGACTCCATAAAAATCGCCGTGAACCCAAACACCAACGCTGCCTTAACGGCTTAGCTCTATACAGTCAAATAAAAATGCCATATTTAGATTAAAAATCCCGAGTGTCTTCTTCCTCCATCGTTGATCCCATCTCTTTCTAACGCCATGGACAAGACCCAAATCGCTTCACTCCTCAAATCATCAGAGCTCTTTCCGATTCCTCAAGGTCTCAAGCTTTCCTATGGAACAGCTGGGTTTCGAGGCGACGCTACTTTCTTGGAATCCACTGTCTATAGAGTTGGGATTCTCTCGGCTCTCCGATCTCTCAAGCTCGGTTCATCAACCATCGGTCTCATGATCACCGCGTCGCACAACAGAGTCTCCGACAATGGCATCAAAGTCGCAGACCCATCTGGTGGTATGCTTTCTCAGGAATGGGAGCCTTTCGCAGATCAGATCGCAAACGCATCTTCTTCCGGAGAACTCGTCTCGTTGATTAGAGATTTCGTTGACAAGGAAGGGATTATAATCGGAGGAGAGAAAGGTGGAGAGGTGTGGTTAGGGAGGGATACGAGACCTAGTGGTGAATCCCTTCTTCGAGCTGCCGAAATCGGAGTTTCCTCTGTTATGGGATCTGTTGCGATCGACGTTGGGATTCTGACAACGCCGCAGTTACATTGGATGGTGAGAGCTAAGAACAAAGGTCTTAAGGCAACGGAGAAAGATTACTTTGAGAATCTCTCTACCTCGTTTAAGTGTTTGATTGATCTGATCCCAGTAAGTGAGAATAACAAGCTAGTGATTAGCAAATTGGTTTTGGATGGTGCTAATGGTGTAGGTGGACAGAAGTTTGAGGAGCTAAGAGGATCTTTGAGCAATTTAGATCTTGAGATTCGTAACACAGGTAGAGATGGAGGTGTGCTTAATGAAGGTGTAGGTGCTGATTTCGTGCAGAAAGAAAAGGTTGTGCCTTTAGGATTTGGGTCAAAGGATGTTGGATTGAGGTGTGCCAGTTTTGATGGCGATGCGGATCGATTGGTTTACTTTTACATTCCTTCAGGCTCTTCTGATGACAAGGTCGAGCTACTTGACGGTGATAAGATTTTATCTTTGTTTGCCCTCTTTATTAAAGAGCAACTGAACACTCTGGATGCAGATGAAGAAGGGAAGCATTCTCGTCTTGGTGTTGTGCAGACAGCTTATGCGAATGGTGCATCCACGGATTACCTGAAGCAGTTGGGTTTAGATGTTGCTTTTGCAAAAACAGGGGTAAAGCATTTACATGAGAAAGCAGCAGAGTATGATATTGGAATTTACTTTGAAGCTAATGGCCACGGGACTATACTCTTTTCGGAGTCTTTTCTATCTTGGTTAGGGGGCAAACAAAAGGATCTTACTCAAGGCTCTGAAGAGCACAAAGCGGTTTCTAGACTAGTGGCAGTGAGTAATCTGATAAACCAAGCAGTTGGTGACGCTTTAAGTGGATTGCTCTTGGTTGAAGTGATTCTGCAACACATGGGATGGTCAGTACAAAAGTGGAATGAGCTATACAAGGACCTTCCTAGTAGACAGCTTAAGGTCGAAGTTCCAGACAGAACAGCAGTTGTGACCACAAGCTCCGAAACCGAGGCTCTGAAACCGTTGGGGATTCAAGATGCCATTAATGCTGAAATCAAGAAATACCCAAGAGGCAGAGCTTTCATCAGGCCATCAGGTACGGAAGATGTGGTGAGAGTATATGCCGAAGCATCCACACAAGAAGCTGCTGATGCTTTGGCCAATTCTGTGGCTCAGCTTGTCAAAACCTCTCTTGATTAAATCTTCTATATCTCTGCAAGAGTATATTAGATATTTTGTTTTTCTTGTTCACCTCTTGGCTTTCACATCATAAGAATAACCCAACTGAGCTTTTTTTCTCTTCTTCTCCCTCTCCCCAATGTATGAATTTCGTTCCTGAAAAGAACCTGCAAGGCCGTTACTCCTTTTGTTTTTCAAATAAAGCTCTTAGACTGTGATATTTTTATTCTTGATGAGGAATCTGTGCCAGGTACTTTTAATAAGATTATAACAGTGATGTCCTTGAACAAAGCTTATGCTTGAGTCTCTAGGTTAAGAGTGACACTTAGGTAATGTCTTTGTCTTCTTGTCTTACCCCACAACAACTATGTATCCGACAGTGACATCACCAGAAACCCATTATTGTCCCCTCTGATGAACAACTAACTGGATCGATCATATTCAACTTTGGCCACAGCATCTTCTTTTACTTAGAACTGTCATGTGTGATCTTATCTGTGGATATCATTAATAAACAACTTAGGCAGTGAGAGAGACTTGTTGTTCTGTTGTTGAGCAACTTCAGGTCCCCACTTTAACTTCTTATAAACCATTTAGACCACATAAATGAGAGAATATGATCATCACAGAACATGAAGTTGCTGGTCTATATTGTTGACAATGCATGTCTTATCTATAAAACATTGAGAAAACAATCCCTTGTGAATTGCATATGGAGTTTGTTTTTAGGTTCATTGTCCCACATTCAATTAATCACCTCATAATCAAGACAAATTGCATCAAACTAAACTTTTCCAGTTGGTAAAGACAGAACCATGTGCAGCTTTGTTCTCATCTGTCCCACGCTTCGCGACCACAAGTTTCAAAGACTTTTCAGGAAGGTCTCAAAACTCATTCATTTGGATCTCTATATAATACACATAACCCATTCTTTCTATCATCAACCAACAACAAGCAATCAAATAACTTGAATCTTTTCATACAACTTCAAAAACTTCAAAAGAAATCAAATTTTCTGACAAAGAAAACATAAATGGCTTTCGTGAGAAGTCTATTGGGTGCAAAGAAGATTCTAAGCCGCTCCACTACAGTAGCTTCTGCCAGTAAAAGAGAAGCCTCGGCTGCACCAAAAGGTTTCCTAGCAGTGTACGTAGGAGAGAGCCAGAAGAAGAGATATTTGGTGCCAATCTCATTCTTGAGCCAGCCTACGTTTCAAGCTCTTCTTAGTAAATCTGAGGAAGAGTTTGGGTTTGATCATCCAATGGGTGGCTTAACGATTCCTTGTCCTGAAGATACCTTCATCACCATAACGTCTCGGCTCCAGTGATGATCATTCAACATTTTGTTCTTCCGATTTAGAAGTAGACTTATTCATTGTAAATATATGAGTTTTTACTCTTTCTTCTTGAAAGAGTTACATCAGAAAGTGAATGACATTTTTATGCAAACAGACACTATATATCATGTCAATACATTTGGATCAATCTTTCATATATAAGACCAATACTTTTTGAAACCTATAATATTTATGGTTAAGTCATGCTTGTTAACTAATGGTGATTCTGTGTATAGTCATCCGGATCCGTGGCGCAATGGTAGCGCGTCTGACTCCAGATCAGAAGGTTGCGTGTTCGATTCACGTCGGGTTCAAAATCCCGAAATTTAGTCCGGAAATCTTTTTATCTTTATTCTTAAACTAAGTCTTAAATCAAAACCAAACTCACCAACATTTCAAAACAAACTTTAAACCGTTCTCAGTTATGTCATCTCTTAATTACTTAATTAAAACCACTCCTAATTAATTCCTAAGTGAAGATACTAAAGTTATAACAAATTAAGTTTTGAACTTTCTTGTTGTATTAATCGTACCACATTGATTTCTTTTATGAATCACATTCTAGACATGCATTGACAAGGTATAAGAATGATAGATGTGGAACGCCTTATATGTTTTTGAAAATACATATTCCACACCATCTAATACAATTATACCAAGTCTTTGCTTTTTAAAACGTTTTGAAATTCGATCTGATTTATGTGGAAACAAGAAAAAAAAGTTATTTTTTTTTTGTAAATGTAGTTAATGCTGATTGGTATGGTTAAATAAATATACACATGGGTAAATTGATGATGTAAGAAGTCCTTGACCTTGTAATGAATTGAGTATTACCAAAATTAGCAAGCTGTTCTGTTTTTTTTGCGTGTCCTCGAAGTTACAAACCACAGCTTCTATTTTCAGTATTATCACGGGAAACTATTTACAAACGTCATTTACTCTTACGAGTTGTGGAATCTTTCTCAACTAACACCATCTAAAATTTATTTCAATATTAATGTGGACAAAGATAAAACTTTTAACTGTTTTTTGAGCAGCTCTACTCGTGTGAGAGAGGAGAGAGAGATGGCGAGTAACAGTAGGTTTGGTCAGATTATGGAAGAAGGAGATAGCCCTGGATTCTTCAAGATCCTTCGAAAGAACGATCTGTCATCTTCAACAATGGTATCTTTCTTCCCAAAACTTGTTTTCTTTGCTCGTTTGCTTTTTAATCATTTCTTGCTCTTAATGTATGTATGTATTGTGTAAAGAGAGGGATTCCAAACAGCTTCATAAGAAGCATCTCGGACAAGGATTTGGTGTCTAACATGGTCTTAAAATTGCCATGGGGAAGCTCATGGCCAATCAAAGTCTCCAAAAACCCACAGTTCTACTACATGGAGCAAAGAGGATGGGACCAGTTTGTGAGTGACAACTGTTTAGGTGCTAATGAGTTCGTTACCTTCACCCACATCGCAAAGATGTGTTTCAATGTAAACATCTACCAAATGGATTGCAAGGAGATGCTCATACCAAGAAACTCTAAGACCATTTCTTCTTCATCCTCTTCTTCCGGTAAGTTCTCATCTACTATGTCATTGTACTTATGGAGATAAATTTATATATAGTTTTTACTTTTGTGGTTGATTTTGGACAAGAACAGATCAGAACAAGAGAGAGCAAGAGAAGAGCATCTACCAAAATGTGATGAAGGAAGAGGTAGAGTCTTTTTCTGAACCAAACTGTCTTGTTCCTAAACCAGCTGAATCTACAGGAAGAAGATTGAGGCAGAAACGGGAGATTAACTTGGGAAAGAAGAAAGTCGAAAAAGGCAAAACATCAAAGAAGAAGATGAAGGTGGATACTAATTGTAAGGATTCTGAAGCCGAGACCTCGTCTCTTGTTCCACCAGAATTTACCCTCACCATTAGGAAATCATACCTTTGTTTCTTGGTAAGAGAAGAAAAACAAGATCCCTGTAACACTGTCAAACTGGTTTAGTGTGAAGTAAATCCAATTGTGTGGTTTTCAGGGGATCCCTAAGAAGTTTGTGGATAAGCATTTGCCAAAAGAGACAACAACGTTCAAGATTCATCACTGGAAAGGCAACAAGTCATGGAAGGTTAAGTATGTGGTCACTGATGTACAGTCAAGAATCTCTGCTGGATGGATTCGTTTGGTCAAAGATTTAGCTTTAAAGGTCGGAGATGTGTGCAACTTCAAGCTCATTAATCCAACCCAAATGATTCTCAAAGTCACAAAAAATAAGACTATGTAGTGATGATGATGATGATGGTGTATGTTCAAGAACCAAACTTTATTTTGTCTTGTACTCTTGTGTGTTAACATTGTTGTTTCTCTGGGACTTCTGTGTTTGTTTCTCTTTTTCCCGGTTCGAAATTACAATTTATCTTAGCCGAGTCTAATTTCCGGTTTAATTCTCGGTTTTTGGTTCTTCTATAAACCAATACGCAATTCAATTTCACTCGAACAATACAACAATCGATCCACAAACACAGAACAGAACTACTCATGGCGAGAGGTAATCTGAGAGCGGTGGCTGTTATTGCCGGCGATAACAACATCCGAGGATGTCTTCAGTTCGTACAAGACACTTCCGGTGATCTATCTTGAAGTAGTTGCTCGAATTTCTAATCTTATGATGACATGTTTGATTTCGTTCATTGGGTTAACAGGGACTACTCATGTTACTGGGAAGATCCAAGGACTCTCTCCTGGCTTCCATGGATTCCATATTCACTCTTTTGGTGATACCACAAATGGCTGCAACTCGACCGGTTGGTTTCTATTTCTCTAAACTTCGAATTTTGTGATTACAATATTTGATTGCTTTTTGTTGTTGGTTAACTTGGTTTCTTGAATTCATTATTTATGCTTTTACTGAGTTTGATTTACTTTCCGAGATTAGTAGAGAATTTGATGATTCTTTATCTGAAACACATACAGACAAGTGAAAAGAGTAATCTTGATGTAACTGGATTTGTTTGGATCAATTTTTGTTTAGGTTGGCTCTTAGTGTTGCCAAAAAATGTGGTTCAAGAAACCATTTTTAGTACAACCAGAATTAGAAACCAACTTTAATGCCTTCATATGAATTGTCAGTTATGGGTTTTTGCTTTTTACTAGGTTTTAACACTATGTGATATATGGCTTACTTCTCATGGAAATGATAACTTTCAGGACCTCACTTCAATCCCCTAAATCGAGCACATGGTGCACCGAATGAGCAAGAGCGTCATGCAGGCGATTTGGGAAACATTCTTGCAGGACCAGATGGTAGTCTTTGTTCCCTCGTCTATGTATAGTTTTGTTTCCTTTGTTTAATGATCTACTGTTTTTGGGTAAAACTTTTTTTCAGGTGTTGCTGAAATTTCAATCAAAGACAAACAGGTAAAAGGATCTCTCCTCTCCCTTCTCCAGCCCTGTAGTTTTGAAAGAGCAAACATTACACTTTTCAGCTGCCTTACAGTCCTAAGCTTCTCACTGATTTACAGATACCACTTAGCGGGAGTTTTTCCATACTTGGGAGGGCGGTAGTTGTGCATGCTGATCCTGATGACCTTGGGAAAGGTAGGAACATCCTTCTTAGCCTTTACATATCCAATAAAGCCCAATGTCTCTATATATACAGTGACTCGTAGGAATTGAAAGTCACCTTGTTCTAACTCTATCTGGTAGTGATCAAGTACCCACCATAGTTCTTATGTATGTGTTCTAGCTCCATGTAGTTGTCATCACGTAGCCACCATAGTTCATATGTGTGTTAATGCTGTATTGATGTTCACGAACCATGATTTCTTGGTGGTTGTAACCATGCAGGAGGACACAAGCTTAGCAAATCAACAGGAAATGCAGGCTCAAGAGTCGGATGTGGTATTGCTACGAAGTTAACATTATGAAAAAAAACAGTGTTTACAGTGTTTTGTTTTTTTTCGGTTTACAGTGTGAAGTTACTCACTCTAGGTTGTGATGTTAAACCAGGTATCATCGGACTTCAATCATCTGCGGATGCTAAGCTGTAGCTACTGAGATCAATGAACCATCCAGAGAAGAGCCACACTCAGATCATCTTTAGATGTACATTAGAGACCATACCAGGAAATGAAATTGTATATTGTCATATGTGTAAGGCATGAGTCATAATGTAAACCATTAAGTGAACACAAGTTTTACTTGTAAATTAATCCATATAGTTTTCAAAAAACGACTCAAACACTGAAGGTAACAAGATCTAGAAACAAGAAAACGAACGAATATCTCCTTATACAGAAGTAGCAGAGATGTTCATTTCTGAGAATGCAAAAGCCGTCAGTCCAGTATGCTACTGATAAAGTTTCCAGTCCAGATATCTTCCCTGGTTGCACCAAAGCTTCCCGAGCCTTCTCCACGTCACATGATACAATGATCCACTGTCTATCCTCTCAACCATGTGTTTCTGTAGGAAGAGTTGTCGCGAAGAGAAGCATCATGGGGTTTGTATTCCATGACATATGCATGAGGCAGCTTCAAATGCCGCTTGATCGAGTCTCTCAAGCCCATCACTGCCTGTTCACAGAAAACAATGCACTGTGTAAAGTACCACACAAAAGGAGGGAGAGAGAGAGAGAGAGTTCTTGTCCCTAATTTCTCACCTGATGATCAGAAGCATTGCGGTTCCATACACTAATGATGTCCTCATTGAAGCGGACACTCAGTACTGCCCCACATATGTTATCAGCATCGTCAAGCTGGTCGCCTACCAATGCAAGAAGCTGAACACAGAAATAAATAAAGGGTATAAACATGATTCCCAGATATAAAAACCGCGACTCTAATATGAAAGATGGGCAATCTAAAGAACATTTACAACAACAAAAATCTTTTGAATGCCGCAGAAGGCTATCAATACTCAGTATAAGTGCTTAGAAGAAAACAAACTCACCAGATCCTCCCAGAAACGAGCAGACACAACTTTTGGGAAACGTATGATCCACTTTCCTCCATTGCAGTTTGCACTATCCTGAAGGAGAGGAATTTAACTATTTTTATTGGTTTATTGTAAGAGATCAAACTTTTGGGAAACCTCGAAGGATTTCAATTTATCGATAATCCACACACAAACAAACACCAAATAAGGAGAAAATACAACACATGGAAATACCTACCTCCCACAAGGGGCGAATCCCATCCTTAAAGAAATGAAGATCTGTTGGACTAGGCAAGACAGAAGAACGAGCAAGGTGACAGTAGCAGGCCCAAAACACTTCAACCTAGGTACCAAAATCATGTCACAGAAGTGAACACAATAAGATTGCAAACAGCCTTCAATAATGGACTTCCACAAAGTGTTTTTGAAATTACCGTGCTGAACTCCATAATTTTCTTTATGTTATCCTCATACGATGTCTGGCTTCGGACCCCTGGTGTCCGACGGGTGTACCAAATAGCATACTTGTACTGCATTTTCCAAAATTATAAACAAAAACCAGTGAGCTAGTTTATAATGTTAGCTTAAGCAGACTCAATAATGGTGGCAATGATCTCATTTTATGTAAATTACCCTGACATGTTGTCACATTTACATCACCTTATAATTTTAATCGCTTAAAAATGAAAGAGCTACAATCGGTACCACGAATTTAAAGGTTCCTCTAGAGCAGAATTCTATAACACGTGAGCTCAAATACATGTCGCAAAGACCTAACTTAGCAATCGGAATCTTCCACTAGACCGGTTCTAAACCGTCATACGTAAACTTTCAAACCTTGGATGAAAATTTTCAGGAAAGATCAGACTGAAAATGAAAAACCAATCGATACGAATGAGAAAGAGGACAAACCCTTAGAGGATGCAGACCAGCCTTGAGGTCACGAGAGTAGCGTTCATCGGAAAAGGAGTCGGTGACATACTGTGACTTGACGTTGTCCGATGATTCTTTGGCGTCTCTGATCTCCTCTTCCCTCCTCCGCGTAACCTCCATTTCTCGCGATTGATTTCAGCTTCAAAGCCCTAATAATCTAATCACAAGGAAGACAGAGGGTGAGAGAGAAACTCGTTTGACTAGTCTGGGTTAAAATCCGGAGAAAATAGTATATATGGGCCTAATTGGGTCTAATGAATGGGCCTTGTAAACTGGCGGTCGAATTACTCTTTGTTCCTTTACTTAAAAGTTTAAAACACACAAAAAATCTTTTAGTAATTTGCTAATGCTGCTCATAGATTAAAAGACTACAAGTATGACAGGAGAAAATGGACATGAAAAATTGGAGTGCGTTGGGTGGGTCTATAAATAAACTAATGGTAACAAAGGAGATATGTTTATAATACATGCACCAATGGCGGCAAGATAAGTGGTGGAAAGGCATAGGAATGTGATTAAAGAAATCGATTCTCCATCTATTGTGTCTGCAATTACAAGTGACAATCGAAGCTATCTCACACTTTCCCCAATTCTTTTGACCTAAACATTGTAGAAAGAATCTTTGTTTTTTGCTTGATTTCTTGGTCAGCCTAATTTGATGAATTTATGGGTCTCGACACTTCTCTTCTGTGCAATATGCTTACCTTCCGGTTTCGCCGACGTTGACATTTGCTTAGATCACGAATTCGATGTCTTCCGATTCGAAATCAAGGCAAAATGTCCTCCTTCTCTGTATCCGAGACTTCCTTCCGAGGTACGTCGTTATTAGGACCTCCATGATTTGTTTGGATTAGGTCTGCTTGTGATATACTTTGAATTGGGTTTGTGGTGTATTATTGTAAGAATTTGATTCAGATGATTACTCTATGCATACTGTGAATTGCAACTTGCAAGGATCAAATCAAACCCGCTTTGCTTGTTTGGCATCTCACTTGACAACAAGTCTCCTTTTTTTTGTCTGGTTGAAGCTTTCATTATGCAAGTCTAAGCTCATTTAAATTCACACAACTACTTAAGCGGAACGGTCTAGTCTCTACCGTCTCCATATGTTTCCCCTTATTAATTGTGTTAAAGTTATTTATAACGGAAGATGTCTCAATTTACATCTTGTGGTATTCGTCTACCGCTGTTGGAATATACAGGAAACTTTGACCGATATAGAGGCCCTTACTAAAAATATTTCATTTTCTGTCAATACGAGTTTAATGATGAAATAATCCACTTACTTGCTTGGATTGTTTAGCTAGGACGTATATTTAATTATGATGTATCCTAATGTATCATGATCATACTGTCTTGTTTCTTGGGTATTTGGGATCTCTTTTATATCAAGACTGCAATTTACTTTAAGTTCATTACCGGATGCGTTTATTTCTGTCAACAGTGGTATAGTACCAACATAACGTCACCATGTTGTCTGCAGTTTGAATGCAGCAAAGGTTAAATAGCAAAATTAATATGTGTGTGTGTGTTTGTGTATGTGCTTCACCATAGGGTGTGACTTGGATATGTGCTTCTTTTTGTAACTCAAGATGGTATCTAATTTGTGGTCTTTGGTAATGCAGGTTGATGGAGAGCTGCTAGATAGACTCATGGGTGAAAACCATGGAAATGCTTACACATCCATACTGTTTTATACCTCACAGTGCCCATTTTCACGCGTAGTACGCCGAAAGTTTGATATTCTGGGCTCAATGTTTCCTCACATACAGCACCTGGTTGTGGAGCAATCTCAGGCTTTACCATCGTAAGAAGTTACTTCACCTATAGAATATTTATATAAATTTCCATTGGCATCTTATCTGCTGATATTGTGAGGCCAGAATTTTTTAATTACTAACAACAAGAAAGTGTTGATGTCTTACTTGCTTAAAACATGACTCTACGTTGGTTGCGTGATTTCTTAGTCCTTGCCTCTAATAAACTGTTGTTTTACACTGATTGGTAAAGTTTTCATCATACTCTATTTGTATGACAAGGACAGGACAACTATTGTAATAAGATGAAAATGAATGATGTGTGTGTCTGTTGTCTCTTTTTTACATGTCTTGCTAGCGGATCTTCTTAAGTTTATTGGGGTGATCAACAAATGTAGGCTAGTACTTTGTGCTATATTATAACCCTTTTAGCCTAGTGAAGTTGTTTCACCTGTAGAAATGATCTCTTTTGTTTTGGCATCTTCTTTGGTTCATGTCACAAGATCTCATGATTTCCATTATGGTAGTGTCTTTTCTAGGCATGGTATCCATAGTTTGCCTTCCATCCTGATGGTGAATCAAGCATTGAGGATACGGTATCATGGTCAAAAGGATCTTGCATCGCTTATTCATTTTTACGAGGAAACAACAGGTGAGAGGGTCCTTTCATTAAATGCCAGACTGCATCTCTATCTGTGCTTTCTTCTCAGGATTTCGATGTATCTAAGTGCATCATTACACAACTTATTGAATCCCTTGAAGAAACATGAATGCCTGCAAAATTAATCAGCTTAATCTCATGTTTAAAAAGCTTCATTCGGTAATCTCTATGGCTATACAGGTCTTAAACATATCCAGTATGTGGATGAAGGTGAACCAACAAGCTTGGACACTGATGGTTACCTGATCACATGGCTACACAACGGGTTGTCCATCAGAGAAATAGCACAGAGAGAGCCATATCTGGTACTTGCACTGATGTTTCTGTTCTTGAAACTGGCTATATTGATTTTCCCCATCGTGGGATCGCGCTTGAAAACGTTATGGGCATTGTATGTTTCACATCTGAGCTTAGGAGTACTCAGTGAGACTAGCCAACTCTTTGGACATGCCCTGCACATGATCGATGTGAGGAGGCTATGGATGAAACTTAGACTCACCAAAACAAGGAACTTCCAAGAAAGGGCAAAGGATGCACTTGCATCGGTGTCGCTAGGAAAATCTACATCACAATCAGCCTAAAGGGTGATTCATAAACACATCATTGTGGATCAGTGTAGTTAGATGATTTTACTTTCTGTTGACATGTTACTATAATATTCTGTATGTAAATCCTGTTTTGTTTCTTTTGTGAATATTTTTCTTCCTATTTTGAATATTCTTGTTATGGGTCCACTTCGTTTTGCTTGCACATTGTGTAATATGGATTTTGGTTGGTATGTTTTGATTTAATTGGTGTTAGAGAAGGACACTTGGGTCGTATCTGTGAAAGAAACTAGTCGATTTGTGGATCACTCTGCTTCACATGTTGAAGTTTTGTTGTTTTTTTCTGGTCGCTTTTGTGTGTGACAGTTGAGTTTGAATCTCCCTTTAGATATTTTCAGCTAAGGAATCTCTAGCTGAGAAGCGTGTACCAATTTGATTCCATCGTTTCTGACTATCTAAGATGGTTTAAGATTGAGCTTCATTTTCCATGTAAACTGACTTAATAAAGCATATTATCAAAGAAACAATGAATCTACATGAGTGTTAATAAAGTAGGGAACAAAAAAGGGAAAAAAAAAAAGTTGAGCGAAGCAGAAACCAATGGAATCTTATAGGATTGAGAGTTTTTTATTTGCCATTTAATTCTGTATGCTAATTATTCGTCTATGTGATCGCTGCTAGAAAAGATCTTAGCATGTTTGTAAAGAGCTTATTGAAATTCCAAAAAAGTGGTGATTGTTTGAATAACTAATTTTTATTTACATTTATCAGCTTTCACATTTTAAAAATGTGGTTTTGTTGAATATTACAATTCATAGTATCTGTCAAAATTTTATTTTATTTTTTTTTTTTTTTTTTTTTGCATTTTTGGACCGAATTTCTTTTTCTTTTTTTTACAGTTTTCAAAAAATAATTCCGTTATTACTACAAACGCATTGAAAATATAACTAAAAAATATAAAAACTACTTTGTTTGTGTTTTATGATTATCCACAATAATTTTTATTCATCTTAATATGTTTGTTATTCAACTATTTTTTTCTAAATTTATTGATTCGCTTCGTGATTGAATTAAAAACAAATCCATGATCATTTATTTTTGGCATTACAAAATTGATCATACCAAGATAACAGAAAATATACTAAGAAAACTAAATCATTCTAATTGTTCTCAAACGACTTCCTCTTCCTACACTTCTTAAATGAATATTTTGTTGCTTTTTCTTTGAATAAACACTAGTATTTGTGAGCAAGCAACCTCCATTACTATCTTTTACCCTTTTTTCCATGGTGCAGAACTTTATATCTTTTTTTATCATCAGATTTAATTTTTATTACAAATTGTGAGAATCATGGTTCTGTTTGCACAATTTTAGAGATATCCTATAGGATTTTTATTTATTTATTAATTTGCGTAATTATCAATGAATCGTATTATTTGGACGAATGTTGAAACTTTGGATGTAAAAATATTGATGAATTATTAATCAACAATTGGACCAAGAAGATTTCGTCCCCAAGAGATACCTTAGAAAAAGACTTTTAAATTTTGACTTGTATAACAAAACTCTTCTCTTTTTCTTTCCATTGTTTGGCTAATTATAAAAGTTTGGTAATTTAACTAAATTTAAGAAACATACCGAAAAGATGGAAAAACGTTCATGTGAGTACCAAGTTTATGCTTCAAGACTCTTCCTCTCTAGCTCTCTCTTTCTAGAAGCAGAACCTTCAATAAAGCTACCAATACATGTACATTTTTTGTATTATATTAAGAAATTTTAATACCTCACTAGAAAAACATCTTATTCCATACACTTCAGAACTAAAAAAAACTAAATAAGAAATCATGATTTTATCACTAAATATATCCAAAATTAGTTAGCGTTTCAACTACAAAGGTTATATAAGAAATAAAGTATCAAAGACTAAGAGAGAAGAGACCTTGTCAAGGAAGACAATCGATACTTGTTAACGTGGGTCTTAAAATGACATCTTCTTTTGGCACTTCATGTGTAGTATGATAAGCCCTTTGTGATTTATCAAACCGCCCACGCCTTCAAAATACAAGTCCTTAGATTAGAGTTTACACATACAATTTACAAGATTGTTTTATTGTCTTTGCAAGTTATTATGCTTTAACTAGCTAGCTAGTCATCCTTGTTTATATAACAATCAATAAGTTTGGATTTCCAAGAGAGACCCTATCAATACTAAATTACTAATTAATCCTAGGACTGATGGAGAAAACTTCTCATAAGTTTTGCGTTAAATGTGTTGTAACTTCAAAATACTCATATTTTATCATAGTTAAAACAATCCATAGTTCATATAAGAATCTTTACTGATAACATTTCTAGTAATAGTAGCTCAATGACGACAATGATACAATGACGACACTAGCATAACTTATAGGTTATAGGTTATGGTCAATCTCTCTGTTTATTATTGATTATTGATGAGGTTAAAAAAAATTTTAATCCTAAGTTAGATAATGTTTTGGAATTTTAATACAAAATTAAAATATGTTTTTATTTAAGTGGATAATAAATAATACTTTTAACTATAAGAAAATTATAAATTTATTAAATTTTTTATATTCATATCAAAACTTTAAATCTCATCTAAAATGAAACCGAAGGGATATTTGAAATAATTAGTTGAAAAAAAAACTATATGCAAATAAACGTTTTTATGGGTCTTTGCTTCTTCTTTACTCTCTATTAAAGGATCTAGAACCACTTCACCACAACGATATGTTTCAGAAAGATCTCTCCTCAAAATTCCAATAAAAACCCCAATTATTAAAAAGATCTTTTTTTTTTTTTCTAAAACCCTAATCGGAAAAATCAATCAAGAAACAACAACTAGGATCCAGAGCAGATGGATCTAGAAGAGTGGGAATTGCTCCCCAGAAACGTCTACAAGGGTCTCGATGAGGATCACGACGAGGAAGCGATGAAGATGAACAAAAACAGCGGAAAAAGCTTGGACATGGAATACTTCATCTGCCCAACACAAGATCCTGTCGGAAAAACAGAGTTTCATCAGAGATCGAGTGTGGACCCCACACAACTCCTCCAAATCCCCATCACATGGGAACCCGTATCCTCCTCCCTGGACGACAACACGACGAATCCGGGTCCGGAGTTCTCGGATCCCGACCCGGAACTTTTGACGGAGTCACTTCCGTCACCGAGAATAACCTTCAAAACAACGAAGGTAAACGAATTTGCCGACATGAAACTAGACTCACCATCGTACGAATCGAGACACTCTGACTCGGAAGGAGAGTTGGGATCAGAGGTTGAGGAAGGTAGTGACTTGAGGAGCAAGAAAGAGGTTGATTGGGATGAAGAAGGTGGTGAGAGATTGAATCTGTGGAAGAAGGGTCTTAATGGAATTGGAGCTATTTGTTCGTTTGGTGTTGCGGCTGCTGCAGCCACCATTTGTGTCTTCTTTCTTGGACACAATAATAACATCCAAGGTTGTCGGAACAAGAACCAGATCCTCAGGTTCCAGATTTACTCTAATGATGATAAGGTAATATTCTTTTTTTTAATTAATTATGATTCATATCTTCCTTTTAATCCAAATCAAATTGTTAGATTAACTTTCTCTGTGTGTATTATATCGCTTTAATACTATAAAAATAAATTAGTTTTTTTAAAAATAAAGTACAAAATTTCGTTAGATTCATGATTTATCATACGGTACTAGTATTCATAATAATATATAATTGTTATATTTGATAGTCTAGGACCTAGGTAGACCCGGGAGTAATGTTAATTAATTTAGTGGTTACCGTCGCATTTTTTCTAATGAGGGATTATTTATTTCAAAACTAGTCTGAATTTTATGCACTGAATACTGATTAGCAAAAAGTTGTAATTGCGTAATTTGATCTATACTTGGGTAAGTGAAGACTATTAAGTTTAATATGGTTCCTTCTAGTGGCTTGTTGTTAATTAAAGCGAGCTTATTATGTAAAAAAAATAACTGTTGATTAGAAAAGTGATTTGTAATTTGATCCGACCAAAGTGATAAGGATGCGTTTGGCGGTGTGGACTATTACGTGTCAAAGTGAACAATCAATAATTGAAGAGAAGATTCTTAATTTGTTTTTTTGTACGTTTTGTGTTTATCTCTTCTTGCGTCCTCGTCACACTTTGAATAGAAACACGTTTAAAATTTGATGGTGTCATTGTGTTCCTTAATCCTTTACATTTTATTACTTGCAAGTTACTATACTGATTTGATTTTTGTAAAGTTAAAACTTGATATGAATCTACTTTGTTAATTTAGGGCATGAACCAAGTGGCGAAGCATGCAACAAGGCTAACCGAAGTAATCTCAGTGATGAAAGGTCTTCCTGTGGCAAGAGCTCAGATATCTTTTGGAGGATACTACGACGCACTTTAAGTTCAATAACTGAATCAATTATTCATCACATCTAGTGTTTCCTGCTTAATGGCCTACCAACGAGCTAGCTCCATACCTTATAAGTTATGCCTATACGATTTTAGTGAATTCTGTTAAAAAAAGTTTGTAAAATTTTATATCGTTTCCTGAATATATGCCTGCTACAGTATGGTAATACATGATTGATAAATTTAAAGATAAGTTATCATTGATTAATTATAAATTCTAGATTGTTGATTATTTATGAAAACACCATGGAAGTAAAATACGTTGGCATAAGATTATTATGTTTTCTCTGTAGGATATAAAGTAAAGTGCCAATGGAGACTAACAGAGAACAAGATCATGGAAACATCTTGAATTAAATCGGTTTCTTGACCAATTTTGTTGAATGGGTCAATAAGAGACCATTATACTTTGTGATATCGATGACCCTGTCTCAAAAACTGAAGGAAAAATTAACACAAAGATCAATTGGTGAAGCCAGTTTTGATGTCTCAGTGTTGGCTGTAAACACACCTTTTTCTACGGAGGTAAAAACATGTCTGTACATCTAACACAAAAGATCGACAAAGTCCATTAAAGGAGTTCAATAAAGTGACTAGTTTAGAGTGGTAATAAGTGAGATATTGAACATTAGTGCCTTCACCTAAACGTTGTCTTGGGTTGTCTTCACCTGGATTTAATCCTATAAACTCGGCTGTACCAAATTGAATGCAAAATCATATGAAATAGATCGAACTTCACGGGATTCTTGTGCCACAGGAAATGTTGCTGCACAGCTTTTACCCTTGCTTGCATGCCAATATATCTCTCTTCAGGTATCGATAGCAGAATGTTCCTCAGGTTCGGTATGTCTTTCTCCTCGACAAACACAGCGAATTCCTCCCATTGCAAAATCTCAAAAAAGGGAGGCACGTAGTTGTCAGCAATAATAACTGGAACACATTCGTTTATTATAGCCTCGACAATCCTAGGGGTGTGTACTTCATAGCCCCTTGCACATATGCAGTACCTGTGGAAATGAGAGTTAAAAGGGTTATGAAAACATTTCGGTTGGGTTTCAAATTTTGAATGTAACAATTTTCGTTGATATGCCAACCCTTAGTTTCTAGCAGTAACAACCTTTTGCCATGATCTTTACCTGCTGCTCTTCATGTATTCCCGGTATTGTTTCTTGCTTTCAGGGTCACGAGGCATTGGACCGAAAATCTTCATGTCAGGTTCTTTGTTTCCCCAAAGCTGTACAAGGATTGGACGAAGATATCCATGCATGCTTCCAGCAAAGAATGCAAGAATCTTCCTCTCGGATGGAGTTTTCCCTCCAAGGTACTCGAGAGGGGACCTCGCAGAGCGTATGTATGTGACTGGTAAAGCTGTATCGATCCCAATTCTGAAGCCTTGTGCAACATTTGAGTTGCAAAGTGCTCGAATACTGTTCTTCATGTGTTTTTTTGTCAGTTTGTTTCCCTGCAGGTAACATAAAAACAGCTCATTAATCCATCTTTAGAGCTTTAATCATACAAGAGAGTACAAACAGACTAAAATGGGAAAAAAATGATCCTTGGCCTCATTTGGTATAGGTAGAGTAAAGAATCAAAAATGAAACAGAAAACATTAAACTTGTTTCCCTCGTGCAAGTTCATAAACCATCGGAAAGCTGATAGCCCTTTAAATTATTTCTGAGGATGGATATCACTACCGAGCACTCCCTATTTATATGATATCCTCAAAATCACTAACAGAAGAACTCTTAATTAGAATAGGAACTAAAGAAATGACTCCCATCAATATATGAGACAAGAGAAGGAAAAACATAGTACCCAATCATGGCAAGCTACAAGAAAATGATCGGCTCCACCAGTTCGGTTCCAGAATTTGTACTTTCCTGCTATCAAATCCACATATTCCTTGAAATGGTCTGCAAGGTTCTTTGGTGTCTGAAATTCCTGTCCCAGAGAGCTCCTAAGGGATTTTATGCTGACGGGTAAGTAAAACAAATGAGCCTTCCGGGGGTCTCTTACTAGAAACTTCTTGCTGCTCTCCATGAGTTTCATGAACCAACCTTCTGAGGCGTAAATTCCTCGAGGTATTGGGTTATGAAATATCGGTTTCCCTCCTTCCTTGTACGCATAAACTTTAAGTTTCCTCTCCATCAAGTCGTAACTCCTAAACAAGCAATACATTGAATCTTGACATATCACCACTCCTATTCCAAAACATTCCAAAGTCTCAAGTTTAACAAACAACAGTCTGTAAGTCTCTACATTTTCATTCCTTATACGAGAAACATATAAGATAGTACAAGTGTCGGAATCAATTACCACCAACATATGGTCCTAAGATTTACACGATGTGAGAGAGGAGGGTTCATTGTAAAACTCACCTTGTAAACTTGGAGATATTTCGATAAATGGATGCATCCAATCCAATGATTTGATGCACAACAGAAGCCTTTTCAATCTCTGATTTGACAGCGAGCATTTCAGAGTCTCGGGCAGACGACCACCTCGGCTTCTGTAAAAAATGGAAAGTGAGGTGTAGGAAGCCATGGAGGCAGTTATGTGGCCCGAAAATGGAAAAGTCTTACAGGAGAACGAAAAGAAGAAAGACTCTGGATCAGCAATGAGTTCATCTGGGATATCGAAACAGCAGCCACTGAAGTATGTCTCATAGACAACACATTACTTTCTCTACTAACCAAAACCGATTTTGGATCTGAGCTATTCACCGCCATCTCCGGACTCCCCCAGGATATATACGGAGTGGCAATAACAGATACATTAAGTTGTACCTTGTCGTTGCTTATTGCAACATCACTTTCTGTATCATCATCCTTATCAGAGAGATTTATGTACTTCATCTCAGTTTTGACCACAGAAGAAACTTCATTGGAAGAAATGTTGAAGTCAGCCGTAGCTACAATCCCTGAAGAAACTTTGACTGAAGACCAGCAAAAATCTGCGGGGCAGGGAATGCCGAAACACTGAACAAGTAGAAGAACAAAACCAACAGTGACAATGGTCCCCGACAACAATCTGCGGATGTGGGCAAGATGAAATCTTTCCAATAGAGTAAGAATCCTCATCGGAATTGGAATAAAATCACAGTAAGGAATTGAACATGGATCCCTTAGGGAAGATAGTGAAGTTCAATAATGAACTTAAGAAACTCATCCGAAACAAATGAGGAGGTGAGAGACCCTCACAGCTCAGAAGAAGATGTTGGTACAAATCCAAACCCGAATTGAAACGAAGAGCCTTAAGTTAAAGAGAGACGGCAATGGATTCCGGCGTTGACCAGTGTGACCACTGATGACTGAAGTGAAGCAGGGTGGTTAAACTGTCTTCTTCTTGCCATTAGACTTTAAACCGTGTTCGGAAAAGATAAGCCCAATATGTGAAGGCCCAATATATGAAGGCCCATATTTTAGAGTAAAACGAAAGGCTAAGCTGAATCCCGATTAAGAACGTGAAGAAGATAATGCAGACTCACCTGCTTGTGGGTCCCACCGTACTCAAGCCCTGCCGTCGATTCTCCGGCGATCTTCTCCCTCCGTCGTACAATCCTGCCCACCACCGTCGAAGGCACCACCAGTACGGTAGATCTCGGTGCCAGCGCATTCGACGGAAGACGACTGTTATTTGTGCGGCTTCTTTCACCGGCGGAGAGAATCATTACGCTGTCTTGGGCATCGCTCGCAACGCTACGCAAGGTGACATCAAGAGAGCTTATCGCCTGCTCGCTCGAAAGGTGATTCTTCTCTGCTTTGGTTAAGATGATGAGTGTTTGCACTCGCATTAGCTTTTACTAGCCACCACTTTCTCTAGACATTGAAGAGGTGAAACATTAAAATCTTGTTTGTGTTTGTGTTTGTGTATGTGAATCCTCTCTGAGTTATGTTTCGGAAGCATAGCAAGTTAGCTTACCTTTGTCTGGAACTTTACTCTAGTGAACAAACAGATATGCTCCTCTTTTGATTGCAGTTCCATCCTGATGTGAATAAGGACTCTACATCTGGAGAGCTATTCAAGAGCATTCGTTCTTCCTATGAGGTGGCTTTTACTTCTATAGCTTTTGTTCCTTTTATCAGTTTTTTTGGGTAACATTAGCCGATAAAATCCTATTCACTTGACCTGTAGGTTCTTTCTAATGAAGCGACGAGGACTCAGTACGACCGAGCACTTAAACTTCAAGAAAATTCCCGCTTCTCTAGAGGGAAAAGACACTACAACACCACTTCTGAGGTTGAAGATAACATGAAGTATTATTACAGCTGGTCTGAGAAAAGACGCCAATCCAGATACGAGAGATTCTATGGCAACTATTCGAATTCACATTTCTATGATGAAACCGACAATGAACCACAGGAAGAGAAAGGATCAACGGAAGAACAGAGAGATTCCGTAGTCCAAATTCTCCAATCTGGCTTGTTATCCATGTTTCTTCTATATACACTTGGGTCCCTAGCATCTCTCACATTTACCACTTTCTCAGCTTTGCTCGACAAGGAACTCGACACAGGTTACAAACTCGGGTTCATGATTGCGTGGATTCTAGGCGGGAAAGGCGGTATCCTTCTCACTCTCTGCCTAACATTCGCAAGCTGGCTCTGCGGAAAAACAAGCAGCAGTGTGGTGGTTCTCGTGGTAGTGGCCACATGGGTTGGCTCAAATTTAGCTAGACATGCTCCTCTCCCACAAGGAGCCCTTCTCACCCTCCTCTACATGTCAATCAAGCTTCAAGTCGACTCAAGCTGAATCTTCTACAGAGTTTCACTACATCGGATTAATCTCAAAGTATAGGTGTAAATAGCTAAATCAAAAACATGCTTCTTCATCAAGTTGTAATACTTCTCTGAGTCTGATGATTTGTAATTTGGCTTTCTGGGTCAGGAGAAAACTGAAGAAGCAAAGGGGCTTTGATTATTTTTGTTTCCAAATTACAAACACAAAGTATCAATTAATCAAAATTACAAAAATTTAAGGGAAGAATTAGAACAAATAAAGAGGGTTTATAAACTCGTCTAAGTAAAATTATTATTGTTCTTAAAACTTTCTGCACAAAGAAGAAGAAAAAAATGAAATCTTGGTCTCTTCATTGACTTTTTTCTCTCATCTCCTTGAGATTCCTCCAAAGATATCTCCCGCTAGCCATATCGACGAACACCCAGAACCCATTCTCCATCTTCTGTTGAACCAAAAAACAAAGAAAAATTAGAAATCCCAATAATCAAAAACCCAGAATTCAAAAAATCAAATCAACGAGATTTTCGATTTACCTTTTTGAAATTGAGTCCTTGTTTCTCATTCAATTCGACGGGCGAGTCATATTCATCTTCCGGCGAAGAACTCACCGTCTTCCACGCGAAGTACCCGGCGAGTATGGCCGAGAAGAACACCAATAGGAATCTCAACGGACACATAATTCCCGATTGGAAAAAAAGAAATTGGAATTGATCTCGAAGAATGTTTAATTCTTTAGGGTTCGTGTCGTGTAGGTGAAAGAGAAACAAAACGATGAGAGGAAGATTTTAAGGGTGGAGATGACAATTTACGAAAACATGTCTCCCTCTTACTCCGCCAAAGGGAAACACTAAAACGCGTTTCTGATTTTTTCAGCAATGGGAAAAGATTAGGAATTGGTAATTTGACATATACTGTATTGTCAATATCATATAATTATAATATTCATTCAATTTATCATATTAACCCCAACAGTTTTAGTTTTTGTCAATGTATCCCTGATTTATACGAAATTGACCGGGACTAAGGGGTGTGTTGAGGTAAGTATGCAAAAGTAGGGGGTCTATGTGGAATGAGTACTAATTATTGGGGTAAAGGAATCCAAAATAAGTAAATATAAAGATATAGGTAGGGGAAAGTCTAGAAGAAGAGGCTGACCTCAACCACCACTTGTATACTTGTATTATTGTAATATTGTATCAAGTATGATGATGCCGTTTTGTCAACACGACGCAATTATAGAATTCAAAATGCTCTTCCATAAACTTTAGACTTTTGTGGTACAATTCGAGTTGAGGGACAATGTTGAAATTGTCAAAATATCAGCGCTGTGAAATAATTTGTTACCGTTTACCACATAACCAATGTTCTAGTTATCTAGTTTTAATGCAACACTTGTTAGACCGGTTGAAACAGAGAGATGTGGCAAATGACTTTTTACAGGTATCTGTTGGGAATGGCAAGCAAGTTTCTTTTGGTTTGATCACTACTCTTCTTTAGGTAGACTATGGCAAAGGTGAGTGAAAGAGGAGTTATTTAGTTCGGATTCAACAGGATTTTGTCCCCTCCGATGTTTTTATAGAAGAAGGAGAAGAAAGCTTATGCTTCAACTTTTTCAACAGTATTGAGGAGGAGCTACAAAAATGTGGGGAATAGGAGTGGTGATGATGTTCAACTTTGGAGATCAATAGGTGGGGTTTTCAAGGGCTCTTTCTCTTTTGCGTACATTTGACATCAGACTCGAACAAGTTTTTGTATGCTTAATTGGGTTAAGGGGATTTGGTTTGCTCACTCAACACTAAAATTCTCTTTCATTACTTAGTTAGCCATGAAGAACAGACTCACAACTGGGGACAAAATGCTACATTGGAATTCTAGTGCAATAGTGAATTGTATGTTATGTGATTCAGAGTTGGGGACAGGAGATTACTCTCATGCAGTTTGGGGATACTTGTCTAAAGGTTTGTTCTTGAGGAAGTACTCTATGCATTGGAGAGCTCTATCTAAAATGGTAATGCGATGTGGAGATAGCGGAATCTATAATTCTTTATTCGTGATTTCTTCCAAACTTTGTTTACTTCATTTGGAGGGAGAGGAATATGAGAAGATATGGAGAATGGCCACTGTTAGCAGAGTGTTTGGTTTTATTGGTTTTATTGGTTGATACCATTGTGAAGAAACATAATTGTTTATGTTCGACATATGGATAGTATGATGGAGGATGCTCTCTTAATTTGGTTTGAAGCTAGACAATGTTTGAATTGATAGCTCTTGTATTTTCACATTTTTTATGAAGATGGAATTTGGAGACAAGATAGTCACATGGGTTAGCTTTTATGTGCAAGTGGAAATAAGTCATGTAGAGCTATACATACAAGGAAAATGGCCCAAAGCAACTAAACAAGGTCTATGGAAGAGGAAAACTAAATCAATCGATTTAGTAGACTTTGACACTTGGGGATCGTAATTTTCTATCTAGTGATGGATACGGATTGGATATCTATGATTTTAAGGTATCCGGACACGGATGAATTTAAAACATAATTATCCGGATCCGTCTAATATAATTAAAATTAATTAAATTAATGAAATGACAAAGAAAATTTAAAATAAATAAAAGTATAATTAATTTTATAATATCGAGAGTGAATTTATTACTAGACTGAGAATTGCAAAACAAAAACTATTTCACGAATTGCCCAACCAGATCTTAATTGATACTCTAAAGTAGTTAGCAAATACTCGAAAGACAGTCTTCAACATCTATGAATCGATGCTTAGCCAACAAATTTAGAAACCATCACTACAACATAACAACACTAATCAATAGTTCTACATCTGCTCACTCACTCTACTAAAATCATTGTACGATGTTGACTAGCATAAAACAAGCAACAATACGATACACGACTCATCAATCTAAATGTGTCCTCATGAGATACACAATTGATCTGAACCAACCTTCAAACAAACCAAACAACCGGAACAACAATCAGAAACCGAGATAACAAGCCAAAGAAGTAGACAACCAACCTCCCTGAAGCAAGTTAATTATACAGGGTAAGTTATTTGAATAGTAGATGTGATTTAAAAATTAATTCCGTACATGTGTTTTGAACAGATTAATTGGGACAACCCGACAACAAAAGAAATAGAATGGATAAGGTTATTTAGAACTCAACATACATCAATTAGGAATAATAAAAAATATCAAAGAAATAGCGATTTGATGCGACCATGACTAATTGACGATGCGAACATATCCTCTCCAAATCAAAAGATTATATATTATTATGTGCATATAATATGTCATGTTACATTGTCCACTTATTTTCCCTAGTAGGGGGAAACGGCTTATTCGTGTCCGAACTATGGGCTACTGCGAAAATTCATACATTTACTTTGAGTGAGTGCGAAAACATACCCAAACTCATCAAAAATTTGAATTTTCGTACCCACAAATTTTTTTTTTTGGCTTAAACATGCCTGACGTTAGTTGACCGTTAATTCATAGTCAAAAAACCAAAAAAAAATGAATCAACATAGATTCGAACCAGAAACCTCGACTAAAACACAACAAGCCTCAACCAACATGCCACATTCATAAATCTTGTTCACTCATGCAAACGTCTTCTATTTAATACCTATATTAATAATTTTATTATTTTTTGCAAATATAGTGTGATAAAAAACAATAATGATTACATGAAAATATTTTATTGTAGTTTTAAATATTTATATATTCATAAATATTACATATATTGTTTTTAGCTTAATTAAAATTATATATTGAACATCTAAATTATATAATAATATTTACATTGAAAAATTATTTTTTTAATTATGACTTTAAGAAAGTATACCATAATATTTTTATTAAAAGAGTTTCAAAAAATACCACTAAAATTTCCAAAATACCAGTAATTTTCAGAAGTTCCAAAAATAGCACCAAAAGTTTCAAAAATACCACTAAAGGATCAAAGTATACCATAATATTTTCAAAAAAATAGTTTCATAATCTCTTACATATATGTTTTAGTCTAATTAAACTTATATATCAAACATAATATAGAGAAATACCCTAAAATACCACACATTGAAGTTTTTTTTTTCCAAAACTACCACATATCTTCAAAAGTTCCGAAAATATCAAATATCACTAATTTTCAAAAATTAAATAAGTGATATCTTTGGAACTTTAATAAATTCGTAGTATTTTTGAAACTTTTGGTGGTATTTTTCGAACTTTTGAAAATTAGTGAAATTTTTGGAACTTTTGAAATTACAGGTATTTTTGAAATTTATAGTGGTATTTTTGAAACTATTTTAATGAAAATATTATGGTATACTTTATTAAAGTCATAACTACCAATAATTATTCAATGTAAATATTATTATATAATTTATATGTTTGCTATATAACTTTCATTTTAAGCTAAAAAAATATATGTAATATTTATGAATATATAAATATTTAAAACTACAATAAAATATTTTCATGTAATCATTATTGTTCTTTATCACAGTATATTTGCAAAAAATAATAAAATTATTAATATAAGTATTAAATAGAAGACGTTTGCATGAGTGAACAAGATTTATGAATATGGCATGTTGGTTGAGGCTTGTTGTGTTTTAGTCGAGGTCTCGGGTTCGAATATATGTTGATTCATTTTTTTTTTTTGTTATTATGAGTTAACGGTCAACTAACGTCAGATATGAGTTCGGGCACGAATAAGCCGTTTCCCGAATATTTAGCCTTAGATGGCATATATAACATGCATTGTCTATAGAATGTTCTTATTCGGCTTAGCTAGAATGTTTTCCCACTAGTAGCATAACATAATAGTATATGATTTTTCCAAAATATTTATATAATTGGATACAATTTCACTAACATCCCAATTATGTGAAAACACTATTGATGAATGAGTTATTTAAGTCTACTTTAATACCAAATTTAAGTAAGGGGCATACAAAAATACCAGTTAGGCTAGTTAAATGATCTAATCTCATAGAGGATAGAGCATTGTGTTGTAGATAAGTCCAAACTCTCATAAAGCATAAGTAGTTGGTTTTAAAAAAGGAAAAAAAAAAAAATAGCTATCGACTTTTACATGTTTGTCTTAAATCTTATTAAAACCAAAGGGAGACTATTAAGTGAAATTGAAAAATCAAAATCTATGGATAATGATCATGTCTTGGCATTTTATTAATTTCGTTAATCAGCTTCAGCTTCACCTCCACTGAATCCAACCCAAGTATCAATCACGTGCGTGTATAAATATTTAGTCACACAACACAACACTGACAAAGCAGACAGAGTTCTCTGATCAAAGCCCAGAAAGTAAATAACAGAGAGAAAAAGTGAGAGGAAGAAGAAGAAGAAGAAGCCATGAATGCTTTAGCTGCAACAAACCGAAACTTCAAGCTAGCTTCTAGGCTTCTTGGTTTGGATTCTAAGCTCGAGAGAAGTCTTCTCATCCCTTTCAGAGAAATCAAGGTACCCAAATAAAATCTCTCTCCTTTCTCTACTTGTGTCCGATTTTTCTTTAGTTATTGTCGGAAATTTAACCCTGATTCTGTGCCGTCTCCGATTCGGGGCATGTCATACACCGATCTGGTTTATAACTAGAACGAACCAATTAATCAAATTTTTGCAGGTGGAATGTACAATACCCAAAGACGATGGGACATTAGCATCATTTGTTGGTTTCAGAGTCCAACATGACAATGCAAGAGGTCCTATGAAAGGTGGAATCAGATATCATCCCGAGGTTTGACCCTTTTTTAAACCGGTCTTTTTTGGTTCGGTATGTTGCAAACCGGTTACCGATAATCGTCCGTCCTGTAGGTTGAGCCGGACGAAGTGAATGCCTTGGCTCAGCTCATGACTTGGAAAACAGCAGTGGCTAAGATTCCATATGGAGGAGCTAAAGGAGGGATTGGTTGTGACCCCAGTAAGCTCAGTATCTCCGAGCTCGAGCGTCTCACTCGAGTTTTCACTCAGAAGATTCATGATCTTATTGGGATCCATACTGATGTTCCTGCTCCGGATATGGGCACTGGTCCTCAGGTTTTTCAAACTCTCTTTATAACTTTTTTTCGTGTTTGAGTCTGTTTCTTCAACTCTTGGCTTGGTAAATTTGCAGACAATGGCTTGGATTCTTGATGAGTACTCTAAGTTCCATGGGTACTCACCTGCTGTTGTGACTGGAAAACCCATTGTGAGTTGTATTCTGTTACCGTTTTGTTTTTTGCTAGTCACTGAATTTTACATGAATGGTAATGATGTTTCTGACCAGGATCTTGGTGGATCACTTGGAAGAGATGCGGCTACTGGAAGAGGAGTGATGTTTGGAACCGAGGCTTTGCTTAACGACCATGGAATGAGCATATCTGGGCAGCGTTTTGTCATCCAGGTGAAGTTTGGAAATGTGGGAAGAACCTTTCTTTTTTAACTTCAGCTTTTAATCGGGTTTATATCGGTTCTCCAGGGATTTGGGAATGTGGGTTCTTGGGCGGCAAAGCTGATAAGTGAAGAAGGTGGGAAGATTGTTGCGGTAAGTGACATAACCGGAGCAATCAAGAACATCAACGGTATTGATATCCCGAGTTTGCTCAAGCATACTAAAGAACACAGGGGTATCAAAGGGTTCGATGGTGCGGATCCGATTGATCCAAAGTCGATACTAACTGAAGATTGCGACATCCTCATCCCTGCTGCACTTGGCGGTGTCATCAACAGGTTCAAGCTTTTTTTCTACACAAACTCGTAATTTGTTTCTAAATCTATAACTTGTGTTTTGGTTGAAGGGAAAATGCGAATGAGATTAAAGCAAAATTCATCATTGAAGCTGCTAATCATCCAACTGATCCCGAAGCAGATGAGGTTTCGTTCTCATTACATTTTTAGTTACACTGAAACACTCATTGCAAATTTGTGATGAAGACTGTGTATCATTACTGCAGATCTTGAGTAAGAAAGGTGTTGTTATTCTCCCAGACATATATGCAAACTGCGGAGGAGTCACTGTCAGTTACTTTGAATGGGTTCAGGTATGAGTATCTCACCATTAACCTTGGACAAACTAATTAGCTGATACAAACTGATACTGATCAAAGGTTAGTTGTTTCTGGTAACATGCAGAACATACAAGGGTTTATGTGGGAGGAAGAGAAGGTGAATAATGAACTAAAGACTTACATGACTCGCGGGTTCAAGGACTTGAAAGGAATGTGCAAGACTCACTCCTGCGACCTCCGGATGGGAGCTTTCACACTCGGTGTTAATCGTGTGGCTCAGGCAACCGTTCTCAGAGGTTGGGGAGCTTGAGGCATGCTCTAATCTCTCACAAGCTCATAATAAAAAGGCAGAAACCTTAAACCCCTTTTCTTTTTCCATCTACTTTTGGCCTAGAGATCCTCCTGAGTTAACAGAGCTGAGTTTTATAACCAGATGATGCTTATGTATGTAGTAAAAACTATCAACTCTACTGATTGATAAACTAATGTATCAAATACTAGAATCTCAAGAATATCACAACAAGACTGTTGTTACAGACTTTTTCTACCACTTGAACAAGTGGATTCTACTTTTCTAACAATTGGTGGTAATACTCACAAGAAAAAAGCTATCCTTTGTTGGCTTCCATGTTCGGTTCGCTTTAATTAAGTAAAACCGACACCTCCCAAATTCAAAATTCTTCGAAACCGATCGGTTAAAGTGATCAAAAAACGGAATCGCACAACTCTCATTGCCACTGATTGAGAGAACGATGGCTTCACCGAGCCATGCCCCTGACCACAAAGGCGATTCGGTCGAGACCCAGTCTCCTGAGATCAGAAAAGATCCAGTTACAAACCGGTGGGTCATTTTCTCTCCCGCTCGGGCCAAGAGACCCACTGATTTCAAATCCAAGTCTCCTCAGGACTCTAATCCTAAACCTCCTTCGTGTCCCTTTTGCATCGGTCGTGAGCACGAGTGCGCTCCGGAGATATTTCGTCTACCTGAAGACCCGAATTGGAAAATTCGGGTCATCGAGAATCTCTACCCTGCTTTAAGCAGAAATCTCGAGACCCAATCGAAGCAACAAGAGACGGGTACAGATCGGACTGTAGTTGGATTCGGGTTCCACGACGTGGTGATCGAAACTCCTCTTCATTCTATTAAACTCTCCGATATTGATTCAGTCGGTATCGGCAATATCTTGATCGCCTATAAGAAGAGGATCAAGCAAATCGCGCAATATGAGTCGATCAGTTACATCCAGGTATTCAAAAGAAGCTATTTTTAACTCAGTACTAAGATTACTCAATCTATAAACTCTATTTGTGTTAATCTGGAATGAAATGCAATACTTATCATAATCAATGTTTGTGTTTCTATTCTGAAGTGTGGATTTTTAGGTTGTTTATGTAGTTACATTTATGGGAATCGGCCTTCTTTATATGTTGTTTTCGAATTCTAAAAGGTTTTCAAGAACCATGGTGCATCGGCTGGAGCGTCAATGAGTCATTCCCACAGTCAGATCATGGCTCTCCCAGTTGTTCCTCCAACGGTGTCCGCACGCCTTGATGGTACAAAAGAGTATTATGAGGAGACTGGGAAATGTTGTCTTTGTGAAGCTAAATCAAAACATTTTGTGATCGATGAGTCGTCCCATTTCGTTTCTGTTGCTCCTTATGCTGCTACGTTTCCATTTGAGGTTTGGATTGTTCCCAAGGATCATTCTTCACATTTCCATCATCTCGATGACATCAAGGTCACCTTTTACTTGCCACTAAGTTAGCTACAATGCAAGTTCCTGGATAATCACCTTACCTAACCTCGTTTCTATTTTATTTTACAGGCTGTTGACCTTGGAGGGATTCTGAAACTTATGCTTCAGAAGATAGCAAAGCAACTAAATGATCCCCCATATAATTACATGATTCACACTTCTCCCCTTGAGGTCACAGACTCACATTTACCTTATACGCACTGGTTCTTACAGATTGTACCTCAGCTTTCTGGGGTAGGTGGGTTTGAGATTGGCACAGGCTGTTACATAAACCCAGTTTTCCCAGAGGACGTAGCAAAGGTTTTGCGGGAAGTTAGCCTCACTTGAACCTGGTTTTGTTTCTTGTAACATGAGGTTCTGAGGGAAGTCATTGGTGTGTAATTATTGGCTTCTTCAGAAAACCACTCTGATCAAGAGAAATATGTTTCAGCCTTGATTCAAATAACATGGATGTAAAACAATATGTGTTAGTTCTTTGTAGAATCCTAAAAAGTCTGCCCCTTAAGCATGCTGAGCTTGGCAGATTATGAGGATTGCAATTTATCTAATAACAAGAGACTCACTCACCATGTTCTCCATCCCTTGAAGAACATGATATAGTCTTCTTTCCTTCAAGTTCATATCAGGGCATAAATCACATTTATAAAGGACACATCTAAGTGAACCAAATCAAATCAAATAACAGATACCATCCTAAGAACTAGCTCAGAGCCAAGCTTAACACACCTTTGCGGCTTTGCCCCCAACCTCTTGGTTGGTCTGTATCCATGTTCCCTCTTTTCAAGTCTGACCTCAGATTCCAAACATGGTTCCTCAGAGAAATGATCTGGTGCATTGGGACGAGCAGAAGTATTTGTCCTTGTATTGCGGGAGGTATGATATCGGGATGATGAGATTATATTGTAGTGTGAAACCATGTCGATTATGTTGAGAGTTTAAGTCTGACTTGTCAAGGTACTCTGGTTCAAGATGAGACCTCGGAATCTGAAACCAAAACCACAGAACGAACTACAGAGTAATGCATGACTAACTCTTGATTCAGCATTGTCTTCTTGCTCGTTTGGCAACTCTGATGCTTACATTTTGTGGTTCAAACGATCATTCCCTGAATGACACAGAGGCGTTCATCTTGTAGACAAGTATATTTCGAATCTGTCTCTCCTTGCGACCTCTTTGCGACTGTTTTAAAGTTTTCGTTTTAGTTTGACCAATTTGAATCCTCATGGCCACACCTTCCTGTCTCGCCGGTCGAGTCGCGATAGTCACCGGTTCGTCTCGTGGAATTGGCCGAGCCGTAGCTATACACCTCGCCGAACTCGGCGCGAAGATAGTCGTCAACTACACCACCAGATCCACTGACGCCGATAAGGTCGCCGCGGAAATCAACTCATCCGCCGTCGCTGCCGGTGGTGGTTCGGAACCGAGAGCAGTCGTGTTCCGTGCCGATATCTCGGAGCCGAGCCAGGTTGAGTCTCTATTCGATGCGGCGGAGAAAGCCTTTAACTCGCCGGTCCATATCCTGGTTAATTCGGCTGGGATCGTCGATCCCAAGTACCCTACCATCGCCAATACTCCCGTTGAGGATTTCGATCGCATCTTCAGGTAAAATCTGGTATATTTAAGAGATTTGGATATCTCACATTGCTTATGCTGATTGCAATTGATAGATTGGCCGTTGGAGAAGGGGTCACCATTGGAGTGAGACTAGAGAGACTCTGTTTCTGTACAACAAGGTTGTGATTTTGACATGTTTGTTATTCAGGGTGAACACAAGAGGATCATTCCTGTGCTGTAAAGGAGCTGCAAAGAGGCTAAAACGAGGAGGCGGTGGTCGCATTATTCTCCTAACATCATCATTAACAGAGGCATTGATCCCGGGACAAGGAGCTTACACAGCGTCAAAGGCAGCCGTTGAAACAATGGCAAAGATTCTTGCAAAGGAACTCAAAGGTTCGGGGATCACTGCCAACTGTGTTTCTCCAGGGCCTGTTGCCACCGAGATGTTCTTTGATGGGAAGAGCCAGGAGATAGTGAGGGACATCATTGAGAAGAGCCCCTTTGGTAGGCTTGGCGAGACCGGAGACATTGCTTCTGTTGTTGCTTTCTTAGCTACTGATGCTGCTGAGTGGATCAATGGCCAAGTTATTGTTGCCAATGGTGCATTCCTCAAATAAATACGGATTTCACACTTGTAGGTATCGGAACAACTTTTAGCTTCTCAAGTTGAAGTAAGCATATTTTGTTCTGATCATTCATGAAGGATTCGAAACAGTAGGAATCAAATAGCTGGATAAATGTTACTATTTTAGTTTGAGCTGTGGATCGAATTCAATCTCTTATATTTAATGGCGCCACTCAAGAATCAACAGATATACTACAGAACATAATCAAAACCCAAAAACCAAAGAAGCAAAACCTCATAATGCCATAAAGAGCACCAACATATTCATCAGACTCAGCCCCAAAATCGAACTATACCTATGTTTATGATCGCAATGCCCTGATTTTGGATCCCCAATCTGAATTGGGAAATTACACTGCTCTCGAGAAATATTCCGAGTAGTGATCATCGCAAGCCCCTCAAAGTTACACGCCTCTGCCTTCTGATCATGTACCTGAAAATACATGTTGAACGCATACGAGGCATTCCCGACCTCATCAAGATTGCCACAAGAGGAACCATACCCCAAAGCAGTGCAGTCAGAGAAGGTACACGCATAGTTTATGTTATCCGCGAGCTGGTTAATGTTGTTGCTGAAACTATGGCCATTGGGGTTTAGCATACACCACTGGTTTTGCAAGTACTGAACATTCTGAGCTCCGGTCAAGATCTTCTTCTGACCTTTCCCTGACAAATCCGCAGGAAATTTCGGTTGGCCATCGTATTTGAATATCCCCCAGTGACGTTCAAAGTTTCCCGGAGCTATACTCTTTGCATCTTCATCAATGAATCCGAAAAGATACACTTCGATGTAACCAGGACGCACAGGTGTTCCTCTGTTTGCTGCTAGCTTAGGAAGTAGACCTGAGTAGAACCGTTCCGCATTTGGGATATTAGCATTCTTGTCACCATCGGTTGGCCAACCAACTTCTCCTACTATAACCGTCAAGTCTCCATGACCCAATGCTCTGAGTGAAGCCAAGAGAGTATCGAAGTTGGCGTCGAAAACATTATTGTAGATAACACCATTATCACTAACCGTGTTTTGGCCATTAAAGAAGGCGTAATCGAAAGGGAAATCGCTGCTGAGATAAAGACTTAAGAAAGGGTAAATATTGACAGTGAAAGGAGCTTTGTTATGAGCTAAGAAGTTGACTATAAGTTTCATCTCTTCAAAGATGTCCAGGCGAAATCTTCCAGCAGAAGGAACCGGATTTTCCAAGGGAGAATTGTAAACATCGGCGTTTAAAGGTACCGTGGCTTTGATGAAGTCTCCAACTCCAGCTTCGTTTAATGCTTTTTGGATGTTGAATAGTGCTGGATAAGTTAAGTTTATGAATGATCCATTGTAAGCTGTCAAGAAGGGCTCATTTCCAACGGCCACATATCTGTAAAAGAGACTAATTTTTTAGTTTCAAGATTTAATCTTTTTGTTGTGGGTGTAAGAAATGAAAAGTTTTCTTACTTGATCTTAACGTCTTGGTTGAAACGAGTGATGTTTCTTCTAACCCAATCTTTAGCTCTCTTATAGCTTCCCATGGCTTGAAGCTGATCATTAGGGATTGCGACCATAACTTCGATGCCGGAACCCGAAAGAGCGTCCATGGAGTTTGTGCCCGCATCGAAAAGCTTAACTTTTTGGACGTTGTTGTCTTTCAACATCTGTACCACGGTCTTTGGTGGGAGCTGGTGAGTTGACATCGTTCCCCAGTTAACACCCAAGGCGGAGACGTTTCCGGAGAAGAAACATACGGCGGAGATGGTGATGCAGAGGAAGATAAAGGCGGTGGTTCTCTGTTTACACCGGTTAGTACTCATTTTGCATTTAGTGATTTACTCTACTCTGTTTTTGGCTGCCGGTGGATATTGCTAAATTTGACCCTTACAATAAAAGGTTTATTTAAGATTAATAAAACTGTGAATTCACCGTTTTTTAAGTTTGATAAATGGTGTTTACAAAGAGCGAGTTATCATGTTCATGTATATTTCAATTATACAGAAACAAAAAAAAAATGTCTGTATCATGATTGTAATAAATGTGGATCGATTAAAGTCATAAGATGTAAGGTTCTTCGTCGGTTAGTTGTGTTATACAGTAAGCCAAACGCAAAGTTAATTGCTTGGGATCTAAGGAATGGCCGGATCAGCACGCAACACGACGCCGTTTCTACAGGTCAAACCCCCGAAGGCGACACTGTCCCACGTGCTTGTAATGACGAATTTTCGTTTTCTCAATTTCCTTAAACCGACGCTGCAGATTCTTCGGTACATGCACATTCTTGTACAGATTTAGAGGAATATGGTTATTATTTTGTATTTAGCCAAAATATAAGAATAAATATACTCCGACTAGACACATCAGTTATATTTAAAAAAACATATAACAACACCAATGACGATATGCACAATCAAATCAGCTTTGACATAAGTTTTGAGAATGCTTGAACATCCAAACAAAACTCAGACTAGTAATCTAATAATCCTGTGTAACAAAACTCCGATTCTTTTTTTTTTTTTTGAATATTCGATTTTTTGGAATAATTGAAGATTCTGTAATGAGACTCTGGTTTAAAGTCTTAGTAGAGTTTCAACGAAGAATTCAAACTTTGAAACTAAAAGTAATTAGTTTATTGAAAAGAGGAGAGTACAGATAGATGCAGGAGATAATACTTGCTCAAAGAGTATATACACACATCTCTTCTCTATACCGCGAGTTCATCTTCAAGATAACTGTATTCAAACGTGAACTCATTTTTGATTCTCTGACACCTACACAGACGTTTATAGATGAAGGCATTACAAGTATGACCTCTAGTGAATAAACAGATAATCACAAAAGAAAAGAACCAAATCAAATCATACCATCCTCCTTCTTGGTTTTCGTCCTTTGGAGTTTGGAAATCAAAATAAACATAGGCTCCTTGTTCAAACTCATCTGTAGCAATCTTTGGCTCTTTGTGTCTCTGGAACCAAGTGTTGAACTTTCTGTGGTATCTCCATGACTGTTTCTTTAGCTCTTTTGCAGCTAGATATTGTTGGTATGAGTTCTAAAAGAATAGAAGAACGCTTAACAAATAAGGCTGAGGGAAAAAGACATAAAATAGAAGTGGGACTGGTGAAAAACAGAGTTGAGTGTTAGGTACCTGCTGATAATAAAATGCAAAGAACAAAGTATCCGTTCCATAAGCGTCGCTCCCTAACCGTTCCCAGAGCAAAGGATTGTTTATAATTGGTGCTTGTGTTTGGGGAAATGATTGAGGTGTGATTGCCGGGTTCCTCTGTTCAAAATCATAGGGGGTATGGGGTTTAAGCGAATGTTATCAAGTGAGGAGGCCAAAAAGAAGAATGGTGTACCGGAGAATAGGGTCTAGGACGTTCTGAATCTTTGGGTTGAGGAAGTCTACAGTAAGCAGCTTCAAGCATCTGGAGATTGTGCATCTGATCATGCATTGGACCTAAAGCCGAAGAGTCAGCGATTGCTCCTATTTCAGAATTACTTCTGCGCCCAATGACCCCAAGGCTGCTTGAAGCTTGACCGGATTGTATGGGTTGTCCAGGAGAGAAATCAGGACCGTCCCTACTTACCTGTACTTGGTCCAACATGTAGCTGGGCATTCCCGACTGTAGGTAGACAACAAAAGACAGAAAGTAGGTACGGTGAGAGCCCAGCCGGACTTACATGCTTGGTTAAATAGAATACAAATCTTATTATTATCATGTGTATCCATAGATCACATCTACTATTAAATTGCATGTGAAGTTGAAGCGAAGGAATGACACATTAAAACACTCACCGACACAAACAAAGACATTTTGAAAAATTTCACTAAGATCTATACGATGGACAGATCATATGCTTACCGGAGTATCATATAGAACTTTAGAATCATCCTCATTTGGAATAGTTTTTGAAGCTGTTATGGAGATTGAATCATCGGGTAGGTTTTGCTGCGACTGATCATCATTCCTGGCATGATCGACATCTGCACAAACATGAAAAACAATTAATTTTGCTAACTTTTTTATTCCTACTTTCAAACCTCAAATCTGAAAAAAATGAGCTCCAACAACTCTACGAATTAAGTAACTGCTTCAAACTGTAAAATTCCTTCGCAGAGTGGTTGAACTTCACAAAGAATGCTACTCAAATAATATAGATCTTCTATTGTATTTCACCTCAGATGTTAGTTGCTAAAACCCATATGTAGTGACGACCATCCAAAATCATACATACCATAAACACATGAGATAACCTAACCAGTGGTTTTACCCGCAATTGAAGGCTGCTGACCCAATTGTTGAGTCATGGCATTTGACTGCTGTTGTAAGGAAGCAGAACTCATGACATTAAAACCTGGTGCCTGAACTCCAATTCCCAAGCTACCATGAGGAGAGATGGCAGAGCTCTGAAAAAAAACAGATTAGAAAAGGTAATCTCTTATTGTGATATTTCGAGTACCATTAATCATATGTTTGTTCCATAAAGTTTAAAATGAACGTGTCCAGGACCTGCTAAGAAACAAACAAACAAAATAAAATACGCTACCTGCTGTAAGAGAGGATTTTGCTGTTGTGCCGAAAACTGTTTCTCGTTTCCTCCAGCTAGAGAAGGTATGCCTAAGAGGTTACCATGGCCGCCTTGCTGTACTTGCTGTAACCGCTGTAGAAATTTCTCTCTTTGATCTGGTGCTATTTCAGTTCTTCCACGGACCTAAAGCCAAAAGAAAATGCACGCATCTCATTGAGTAATCAAGACACTAGAACCTACCAAATTACGGAACATAAGACCTTAACCAAGCCCATGGGATGTTTAGGCCTTACAACACATCTCAAAAACAGAGCCTAGTGATGTTGGAATGTCAACTCGGTTCAAAACGGAGTTACAAATTATAAGACCCTAAAGGTTTTCTTGAGGTATGTTCTAGAATAGGGGAAAACTCAGAAGCTCAGATTACCAACTTAAATATAATGCAAATCTCCTATGGATCCCTTGGGATTATAATCAAATTCAAAACACGCACCGTTTCATTCTGACTCTGAAAGGGACTCCCAGGCCTCCACTGAGAACTAGATACAATAGATGGTGAAAAAGCTCTACCGATACTAGCTGCAACGTCACCAGGGTTACTATCAGAGACAGTTCCATCATTACTCTTCGTTGTTGGTGGCAATACCATTTTGCTAAGCGGAGAAGTTAGAGGTTGGACGTTAGTTTCAACTCCCATTATATTTCTCTTTGCAACTTCAGCTGCAGAAGTAACACTAAGGCGAGCTCCACCAGCTGGACTTGGGGATGGAGGCTGACTTGGTTGGGGCTGATTGGGGATACCGACTCTACCAATGCCCCTCAAAGGAGCATCAGCAACAGATGAGGGTGGTTTACGGGAAGGCAACGTTGTTACATCTTCTTCCTTGGCAGCCACTGGAGACAAACTTCCCATGCTTTCTATGGACGTTTGAACAGGAATAGAGGTTGATAAGGCAACTGATGAATTTGTTACATTACTGGTGGGTATATTCAAGCTTGGACGTCCACCGCCGGGTGTTGATGGTGCTGAGTGAAGACTTGTGCCATTCTTTGGGGGAGGGGTTTTTGGAACTGTCTCAGAATTGCTATCAGGTAAGGTTGCGTCCTCCGTTTTCTCTTGAGAAGTACTCTGATGATGTGCTGGCAAACTTATGCTCTGAAACAAAGCCCAAATAATAATGAAACATTAACAAAAAAGAATCTTCAAACCAAGGAATACAGGAAAACTTACCCTAACTTGGGATGCTGGTGCTGATGCTGACGCTGCCAAAGAAGTCTTCATGCTCAAAGGAGTACCCTGACAAATTCAAATCATGCTATTGTTAAATCTAAGGCCAGATGACTGAAGATTACAGTGAAATGTCTTAGTCTCTTTCAAAAAGAATTTTCTGAATTCAAGTGCTATGTCTGCCAGACAAAGCACTTCCTGTTTCCACAGAGATAGAGAATTTGCAACAAAAAGTCACCTTGACAAGAGGGCCAGCAGTAACTAGATCTTCAAGCCCCTCCACCTCATCTAGTGGCAATGTGCTATAGAGCTCGTCGACATCACTAAATTCGTCAAAATCGTCCTACACACGGAAAAGCCAAGCATAATTCAGGAGAATATCAGCCTACTTATAATGTTGAAAACCCGGAGTACTTTTGATGGAACACTAATAGTTAAATATATTTCAGGTTATAGAGGAAACAGACCTGATTTCGTTCCACATAATCGTCCAGAAAATCTTTGACGTCATTTACTTGTTCTGGACTTAATTCATCATTGTCCAGAAGCCTCAAAATCAATTCCAACTTTATTATATGATCCTTGTGCCTCGTTATAGATGTCTCGAGATGTGTCTGAAAGGGGAAAGCAAAAACATATGACAAGATTTCACCAAGAGATAAGAAATTAAAGCATTTAAATGCTAATTCATATTTTTTAGAACATACCAATCTGGGTGGCCGTGTCTTTCCTTTTTTGACAGACAGTCCTTCCAACTCAGCTTCAAAGCTATCAATCTGCGACTCGAGTTCACTCACCTATCAAACGCAAGAAAATGAGTGATGAATCAGCTACAGCACTGATTTAAGATGATTCTCAAGGACCTAAGTACCATAATTTTTCAAGGGGTTTTCACAAACACCATTAACATTAATTCGTTTTAACATTTCTGTTATATGTAGGGGTTAAGAATAAACAAGACAAAAAAAACTTACCACATTGTTTAACCAATCCCTTGTCTCTGACTTTGCTTTCTCTTTTGGGTCCTATAAGACATGAAGCTGAAAAATTCAGTAGCCTGACAACTGAAAAGAGTTTCAAGTCATATATAATTCCACCCAAAGTGTATTCAACAGATTTTACAAAACCAGAAATGTTTAGATATTAGTAATTTAATGACGTGCCTAGAAGGAAAAACTGTTCATAACTACAACGGGCATTAGAAAAACGCAGTTCATACTTATTTGTCCAACATCTCCTTTAAAAACATGAGAAAGAGACAGCTCGCACTATAAATGGTAAAACTAAACCAAGGAATTTGCTATATAAATGGCAATCTGAACAATGCATGAAACACTCCCATATCACATGACCAACAGAAAGACCAACTAAACAGATTGCGCAATGATTGGCAGTTCAAACACTTCCATTTCACATTCTTTTGGGGGTAAAAGTAATTAAGTCAAAGGAGGCAGAGAAATTCTTACAGTTTTAGGTTGCTGACCCAGTCCTTCCTTGGAGAAGGCTTTTGTTTTCGTCTCTTTCTCACAGATCTTAAATCTCTCCATCTCTCGCTCAATAAGCTTCCGAGCGTCAACCAGGGATTGCTCATATGATGCACTGACCTAAGTCAAATGACAGAAAAAACTGTTCAGTTCATCTATATAAGATTTCTTCAAAATTAACAGCATATAAAAAACATAAAATTGATAATAGAGATAAATCTGATCCTTTCAGCTATATGAAATAAAATAAAAGAAACTAGCTAGCGAGTAATCAAAAGTATGACAGGCAACACCGCCGCAAAGCACCTTACTCAAACGAACATAAATCAGAGTTTTTCTTTCAGGTGTTGGGAAAGCTATAGTTCCAACATGATAAGATTGATTGAGATCATCACCACGCCTAACTAGTTAATAACTAAAAGGTTTAGAAGATAAAGAGATCACTGACTTTCTTATCTTTAATCTCACTGGACTGAATCCATGTCTTGATCTGGTCTCTATACCGCTGCAACTTCTTGATTTCCTTCTTCAAGTCCGCCTCAAACTTTTCCTTTTGGTTAACATTATCTGTATCGTATACCTGAAACACCAAAAAAGTCCGAAACCGAGTTTTTCCTCTGTCCAGTAAAAAACTTTTCTGCTTGGAAAACAAATCATTCTGCTCACATTCCACTGCATAAACAACAAACGGAGCTCGGTATTGAGGAAGAGTTCCACTGGAAATTTTACTCACAAAACAAACAAAAAAGTTAAAAGGAACCAAAATTAGCAGAGCGACAAATATGCATCCACCGGGTCCAACTCAAACTCAAGAAATTCCCAATCACAGAAGTCTTTGACTGGAACCACATATTAGTATTGAATTTCACTCTGACTTAGGGCCAATTAATGAAGAACAAATTCGCATCATGCTTTAACCCAATTAGCTAATCTCACACACTGAATCACTCAACTATCAATTATATTATACTGTAATGGCGAAATGGTACACTCGAATGTCAAGATTTATCCTGCATTCTCCTAATCACAGAGAAGAATTGAGAGAAGACACACAAAACAAAGAAATCAGTAGAATAATTGTCGTCACCTTGTTCCAGATGCTGTCGAAAACATCAACACCTTCTTGAACCTTCTTCAGCACCCGATCTATCTCACCTTGTAATTTGCGACTCGCACCCATTGAAGCCGAATCAGAAGCTTTTCAATCAGAAAAAGGTAAACAAGTGATTCGTCGGGTTTTTGGTTTCGGTGACCAAAATTAGGGTTTCGTTCTGATCTAATTTTGAAAATAGGGTTTTCACTTTCAGAGCGAAGAGGAAGAAGGTGATTGGATCGTTATTGGGAAGATAACAGACTCAGAACGAGTTGAGAAACGAGTTCGACTCGACGGCCCAAATTAAAGTGTAGCGGTCTTTTATTTTCAGATTCACCCCCTTTATTTATTTTAATTTCTAATTGAGACCCCTCTATTTATTTATTTTTCTTTTTTATCACATGAAGTTTTGATCTTCACTAGCTGAGCTGATTCTGAAACGCGTTATATTTATATGCAAAGGCGTGGATGATTGTGCATACATCGGAGATCAAGGCTAGGTAAATCCGTTTTGATTTTCGAGCGAACAAAATTTCTGTTCTTAGTATGTTGCTTTCTCAATTGATTGAACATTACGAGTTTTTTTTTTTCTGTACGCGTACGCATTTGTTCATGATGATGTCTCTATGAACGTTCTACACTCAAGAATATGACAACATCTTCCATCAAAAGTTAGTAAATTGTCTATATTATATAAAATAGTGTTGTACATTTTGCAGGAGATGTCTCTTTGACTCGACTATTCTCTCAAATTTAGACGAATTTCACAATCTGACAAAGGAAATCGAATGCTGGTGTGTGTAGCCTTTTAGCTATCAATTCCAGCTGAAACCATTCAAATCAAACTGTTTCGGACGCGTTGTGCCATAGTTTTCCTCACGTGTGTTAAGATCTAGCACTGTTCTCGTACGCGTTTCGAGCTTGTGATCTTCACCATTTTGGTTGAACCTTTCCTCTCTGTACTCACTGTTGCTATTCCCACCTCTGTGTTCATGTAATCCCACTCCTATTGACAATCTTCCGGGGCTTCTTCTTGAAGACGAGTTTCTTGCTTCTATGTTGCTACCCATTGTTGAAAGATATGGCCTATTATTGTCTCTGAGGCCTTCCTCTTCTGCCCATGTGAGCTCCATTCTCTGGAAGAACGGTTCTTCCATTATCTCTTTCTGCTCTGAAGTTGAATCTCCAATATATGTTCGCAACCCCAATCTGTTCTCAAGCATCTTTGAGGATTTCTGGGTTCCTTCACTTGAGGTTAAGGAACTGTCCAGGGAGGAGTTAGGTGGATACGTCGTTTGCATCTGTTGGTGGCGGAGAATCTGCACTTCTTTTGGTTCTAGAAAACTAGAGTCTGGATATTCGGCCGACACTTTAGATACTAATTCTGAGAGTTGAGCTTTGGTAGCTTCAATCCCAGCTGCACCTAGGTTCTGTCTTCCAAGTGTATCTTGTGCCTTCTCCAAAATCGCTTGCAGGTACTTTCCTTGAGCCTCTATCCTGAGCTGCAAATGTCGCTGTACCTGGCTCAGTTTAAAATATTTTTATGAAATTGTTCCTAAATGCGTTCTTCTCTGTCTCTAGATACTAGTTCTATCCTCTATTGTGATGCGCTACACTTGTTTAGAATCCAAGGAGTACAGTATATGATACCTCAAGTTGCTCGTGTAGCCTTCTCTGAACCTCTATTTGCATTTGAAGTGCATCACTTATGGGCAAGTTCCTGGATGCACAAATATATGTCATCTTTTCTGAAATTTTTAAATAGTTTGGATAATGGATATGTAAGGAAATTGCTATATATTTACATGCTCGGCTGTGGTCCAATGCTTAAACTCTCGCTATGACTTTCTTCTGCTTCAGGGGTGTTTTCTTCTACCATGGTCATCACACCTGATCCAGGTTCATTACTTTTAGCTCCTTAAAGGAAAATATTTTTTAAAAAGGTAGAGATGAATCTTTCATATTAAAAAAAATATTGTATCTGAGTAATCAAAATCTAAGCTTACTTGTCTTGTTTAAACTGATGTTGGCTTGTCCATTAAGATTCTTGCTCAGCCTATATTTCTGGCAGTCAAATCATAAGATTAATAACCTTGTAAAGGCGTTAACAGATATTACAGATCTTTTACTTCTTGCCTCATAGTCATATCTAGGCTACTTTAAACGTTTCCTACCAGGTAAAAATGAAAGACTCATGTGCAGACACGTTAAGAGTTTAGGCACTTGTCTATATGAGGTGTTGATTGCTTACCTGAAGATGACTCTTGAGATGATATAAAGTAAGGCCTGGGATACCCATGACTTTCATGATTGTCTTAGGAGTAGCCTCTGCAGAGACAAAGTATACACATTAATACATTATGTCTTAGTGCCTGATTCTCAAAGATGGTTTCTTTGCTTATACTATGACTTACTATCTCCTCCTCCAAGCTGGTTAACTGCTTCAACGAATCTCTCGTGAAGGTCCGGAGTCCATTTTAGTCGTGGCTTTGCATCGGTTGAGAGGATGAGTCCAGAATCTCCTGTGCCGTTTCCCCGGAGGAATGGATGCCTTTCAGAAGGAATGGGCATTCTCGTTGAAGAGAGAATGCTCTTTCCTTGGTGCTGATTGTGATAATACATAAGTCTGTCTTCAAAATAGAAAATGTCAGTTTATCCCACCTAGCAATACTGCATTAATAATGAGTGTGAAGACCAAATGTTTTTCTTTTACCTGACACAAGCTTAGTTTTTAAATGCAGTCTGTTGCTCTCAGTTCAGAGATACACTATGGTGCCCAACTCCACCAACTTGGGAAAATGTCTTTGCTGCTTTCCTTATTTATGCTCTTTTTTCTCAGGCCGGAGTCTCTCAAGAGTTAAAGGTCTTTGCAGCTTTGCTTTATATAGAAAGTTGAATGGGAAAAGGCAAAGCACAATAACTAAGGTACGGAATATGAATAACTGGTCCAATCATCACTTTGTGATTTGTGTTCTTATCGTTTAAATTGTTTGATGTGTGCTTAAATTATTTTTTTCTTGTCTTGATTCCTCTGGACTACAACTTTTGTGTGCAATTCAAGCCTTGCATTAGATACCAGAATTTATTCACAATTAATGCATCGTATGCGCATTCTTTCACCATTCTGGTATATGAAAGTATCTTATTCTCTATTTTTTTATAGAAAAACTTTTCTACTTGGGTTGTGGAATTCATTCTAGTTCCTTATTCCTCAGTTTTTTCAAAGTCCACAGCTCTAACCTCTCTATCTCTGGAGGAATATTCCCAATGCTTTCCACTTGTCTATATTGTTTTTGTTCTTACTTGAGAGTCATTTTTTGGGTCTCTAGATGCATCTTGACTCTAACATTTTTATTTAATCTTTTAGTAAGATTAATGGATATCAACACGGCTTATTTGGCCATATTTCACGAGTGTATAATGATGATATCCTTCTAATTTTTATGACAATGGAACTTCAAGAATCTGAGAGCAAGGAGGCTGAAAGTTCTTTTTAATAAAACTTGTGTTCTCTTAGATGATAATTAAGACGTGAGAAGCGAATGAAGAATATTTCATGCTGTCTCCTTCAACAAGTATAACAAGTTAAGTACCTATTCTCTTTAAACAGTATAAAACTTAGTGGGGGACCCATATCTTACATTCTTTTGATTGGTAACAACATATTTGGCCCGTCTATGCTTGTTCGAACTATGTATGCACGCATGTATGTATGTGTGATGGTATTTAACCTTCTTGTCTGATCTGAAGGCAGCATAACATGTCTTCAGTGCATATTTGTATGTATTGTTTGTGTGTTTATGTATGCATATATCCATATATATGTCTCTGTGTGTGTGTAAGTTCATGAAGCATCTATACATACATCTATTGTATGGTTGCTTTCGTACCGTATGCTTCCCTAAATCTACTTTAGTGATGACTGCGGCTCTTAAGTTCTATTAGCAGTCACATTGTAGTGTTCTTGATTTGGACTTCACGATTATAAATCTCCTGCATGATTAAGCACAAAGATACATTCCTATATGAGATACAGCTATATCGAATAAGTCTATAGATAAAGATGTATATAAAAGTCTTAATTGCCAAGTGCTGAAATTATGGCTTCTCGATGTGCAATTGAGAATATATCCACTATCCAGTATAGAGTCTCACATATCTTAATGAGTTTGATAGATGCCTTAGAAACAAAAAAAAAAACTTAGTAGAAATATGGTCTATAGTTCCAAAGGAAATTGTCAAAAACAAATATTATGTTCTTTGAATGATATCTTTGCAGTTTTTTCAACTTTTTTTTTGGTGATATCTCATGGTTCTGATTTCTCATAGACACTTTATTCTGTTTTGTAAAGAACTTTTCATAACCTTCAGTTAAAAGTATTTAAGCATATTGCCTAAATAGTTGATTGGCTTGTGAGTGGGAATATGCTTTCACAAAAAAGACTTCATGTTGTTTGCTGCAAATTTTAAAAGTCTAATCGCATACCATCAAAAGTAAATTAAACCAAGTAAAAATCTGTGTTGAACTCTTTTGATTGGTTTCACTTTTACCAGATATTTATAGACAATTCTCTGTACTAATTCAGATGTAGTTTCGAAAAATACCAAACTCTGAGTAAGATTTTTGGAGCAGGGTATGTTCTTCACCCTCTAACAATATTAGTAGAGAAGGTTGTACTTTGTCCTGGTTTCTGTCTGCTGATATCAGTTAATTATTAAACGCTTTGTATTACCAGACTAAGTACTTATGGCCTTTTCTTATAACAGTTGTTGTTACTGTGTGTTTAATTCTTTAGTCTTTCCACTGTTTCTTTCCCTTTGCATCGCTCATTGAAATGTCACTCTATGAGTAAAAGAAAAGAGTGAAACAGACTAAATGTTCTTCCGTGTACGTTCATCTGTCTTTTAGAGATTCTTGTTCTTGTGTACTAACTTTTACTCTTTAATCTAATATAGGGAGAATACTTCAACACGTGGGCTGCATCGTGGGATTGTAAACGGGAGAGGATTGGATACATAAAACAATAGGAAGCGGGAAATGACCGTGGAACTATATTCTTTTGGAGAAAAAATGGAGATGGAAAGTTAGATAAGATTCTACAGAATAAGAATCCAAAACTAAAGAAAGCTTGCTGAGTCGCATACTCAAATCAAGAATCTTCTTTTCATCTCGACTCGAACCCAATAGAAAAAAGAGAAGAAGGAGAAACTCTTTTGGGTACTATTGCTTTCTGCTTTTAGTTAGTCTTGTGGTGATTCTTCTTAGCCCAACAAAAAGATCGGTACAAGTACAATCATCATAGGAGTTTTTTTGTGTTCACCACACGACAATGCTGTCTGCATCCAAGTGAAAAGAAATGAAGCAGTTTTGTTATCGTTTGTAAATTGAGTATTGTGAAGCAGTTTAGATACGACTGATTGTCTAGTTGCAACTTGCAAGTAGCTAATTATTATCCATTCTTGTTAAAGAATATAGAGCTCGTTTACTTTCTTTTTATATTCGTTTGTACATTTATCTTAAAAAGTTGTTTTTAACCCTTTGGAACATGGAGAAGTAAGATTCCAAAGATAACTTGGGATAATCAAAAATACCCTTCACCTTTATCGCCTTCAAAAACACAAAACAGAGCTGATGTAACCGGTTCTGACCGGTCCAATAGATTCTGGTTAATTAAGGTGTACACAACTCACGGTTGGATCGACTCGGTTTGTGTAACAGTAATCAGTCGTGATCGCCTGCGACCAAAATGGCGGCTTCAGGGCATGAGGTCGGAATCAAATGCCATCATTGCGCAGGCCCTCTTACGAAGAATTTGGTATTTCCCGTATCCACCATGAAGATCTCTATTGCATATCATGATTCTTTATAGTATGTTGCTTATTGATTTCAGGAAACAAGTGAATGGACTGTAGCTCCGTTTATTAGGGATAGCTTTTCTATGGTCAGTTTCTGATTTATCTTGAAGAAATTTTGAATTTTTTTGGGCCAAATTCGACTCATTTGGTAGTTATAATGTTATATAGCCTGCTGCACCTATTTCAGAGAAAGTTTGTCTTTTATAAATGCAACCTTCCCTTTATGTTGCTGTTTCATGTGGATTAGTGATTTATGTTTTGAAACTTTAATTTGTATGGTCTTAGATTGGATCAGCTGTTGGTGGTACTGCAAGTGCATTCATTGGATTTAACCATGGTATACAGAGTTTCTCTCCTCTTGTCCATTGTTGTCTGAACTAATATCTTCTTGTGAGTGTGAATTTTGTTCTTTTCTTATTGATTCTGTCTGCCTTTCACCTTCTTATGGATTCTTGTCTAACTTGGAGAAAGAAGGATAATAAGCACTTAGCCAATTGAACTTGGCTTATGTTCCAATGCTGTAACAGTTGTTATTCTTTTACCAGTATTTGTTTTCTAGTTATGAATTGGTTATGGTGATATTAGCCCGTTAGATTTAGAGCTTGCTCCAAAGAGCCTGAAGTAACCTGTTTGGCTTGCTGTTGTGTGCTGGTTGATGCAGTTATGCCGATTGTACGCAAAGGGATAAAAGGACCCATGTGGTTACATTTTGTTGTTGGGGTAAGTTATCAACAAAGACCCAGAATTCCCTGAAAAGACCAGTAAATTGTGTAATTCCAATTTTAATGTGATAAGTTTATGTATTAATTCAGGCACCACCAGTTATAGTTCTTTCATCAGCCTGTGCTGGACTTGCAGGTTTGGAATCTACATCTCCACCTCCACTGCTTTTTACTATCGTGGAACTTTCCCTAGTTGTTATCAGTTTTATAATCAGAGTACCAAACACCGGAAGAATGCACCGGTCTTTTCATATGATTTTATCTTGGTTTTATGCCAATAATCCCTTAATCTGCATCTTTTTTTTCTTTGGGGGAAATGTTTGCAGGTGGCACAGTACCCGCACTGGCACAGCTTGCTTCATCTTCATACCAAGCAGCAGTCCATTGGTCTCAGCCACCAAAAGCACAAGAGAGTAACAAAATGTGCAAGTCTACAACTTCTCATCTGTGAAGCACACAGCATAGCTCCATTTTTTTAGTTCCATTTTTTTTGTCAATCTTTGCTGTGAGAGCGAGCTTTGTTGGTGTAAATGCTTCTATTTTATACAACTCTCGAGCTAAAGAAAGCATTAGCCATGTCAAGGGTTTTTATGGTTTTGGTATATCAGTGTCTATGGTTTGCCCATGGATCCTTCTGCAATCTGCACAGACTCACATATAGATAAAATCATAAAAGGGTTTATTTCTGTCGTTTCTGGAGTTGTGAGGGTTTCTTAACAATATTTGAATAGTTTTGGCTCTGTTTTGTTATATACTTCGTTACACGAGGGTAGTCTTGGAAATTCAGAAAATTTAGGGTGAATTAGGGTTAGGATTTTGACCCAAGGGAGTTTATAAAAGTCGAGCAACTAGGATTCGGTAAGCCTTAAAACTACTTGATCTTATCTGAGCTGAGAAAAAGAGATTAGGGTTTAGGGTTTTGACCTTTTCCGATCTGAGCAACCCCATCTCCTCCCTTTTGGAGGTTATGGCCGGCGGCTCCGGTGACGGGAAAAGGCTTCGATACCTTATCCTTATATTCCTCTTTGTTTTCGGCGATGAAGACTGCTTGCTGTCTGAGCTCACGCTGTGATGGCTTTTGCGAGCTTTAACTCCCTCCAACCACAATATTTGTTTTTCAAAATTTTAGATTTGATTCCAAGGTTTTCTTTTTCTAGGTTTTGTAGATTTTGTTATCTTATCTTCCAAATCCGTTTCACTTTGCGTTTTGTTTGAATCTGGTTTGAGATCCGGCACACAAATATGTACATTGTTTTGTTTTTATCAAAGCTTGGGTTTTGTATTTCTTTGTAGCTTGCAATGCAGAGTAAGATTTCTTTTGGTCAATGTAGTAAAGGAACATATGCATATGGCTAAGATTACGATTGGAACTATGTAAGAGTTGTAGGAGAACCTAGTAGCATAGGGTATGTGGAAGAAGACTAGATGTTTATGTTCAAACAGCAGCTGAGTTTTTCTCTTATCTTTACGAAGCTTATGTTCTGGCTTCTTCTCCTTATATGTCTTCTTTGATTGTCATTATTGCAAGAGCTGTTAAGTGGCTCTGATTCCATACCTGTGCGGCTTCTTCTGAGGGATCTTAGTACCGTTTGCAATGTTTCTGGCACTATCATCGGCTGCTCCATAGTGTCTGAGCAAACAGGACAAAGTGGATCTCGCGTTTGAGCCGTTGGTGTCACTTTATCTAAACACTCGACATGGTAGATGTGTTGGCAGGGGAATACACCAGCAGTTGGTAAGTCTCCACATCTCAACATCTTATAGGAGCACCATGGAGACTTCTGAGATAACAGCTTCTTGCAAACCCCACATCTCTCGTGTGTCAAAGAACCTGGTTCGACTTGTTTCTCATTGGACCCTTCAACATCTACCAACATTTCATTGCTTCTCGTACTGTTACTTGGGTTTGGTGGTGCTTGATCTACTGGTAAGCTTTGATTGGTTCTTGTTGACATCGTTAAAGTGGAATCAGGATTTGTGGATGAGACTTCTTGCGAATGATCAGGTTCAGGTTTCTCACAATATGAAACTGGATTGCAGAAGACTCGAGGGTAAGAGCAATGGGTAGAGCTGAGAGGTTGCTTGCTTGAAGTCTCCCATGCGGCAGTGGACTCCGAAAGAGATAGCAAAGACCTAAAACTCTGGGAGATGGCTGTACTTGGATCAAAACCTCCCTCCTGGGACAAAGAGATCAAGGAGCTACAAGGTTCAGCCAAATATGACATCATGAAAAGCTTATTATTAAACTGTAAATGTAAAGAAAACAAACTGGTGGACCAAAAAAAAAAAAAAAAAAAAAAAAAAAAAAAAAAAACTTACCNTATAAAATTAGACTTTGAGCTATCTGATCTTTGTATGCTATTCATTTTCTGTTCAATCCCACCAGCAGACAAGTTGGAATCCCACCATAGTGGCGATTGCTGAAAACAGTATTCTAAACTTTTTCTTTGTCTAGTACTGCTTGAGCACAGTGCAAAACCTTGACTCTCATCACTCGCATCCTGTTCCAAACTATCTCTAGTATATGCAGCAGGGGAGAAGCTGAGATTCGTCCGCCATTGCAGGTCACGTTCTTGATGACTCAGGGAAGGTATATCCCTTGTTCCGCCATGAGGCGGTGATTTGGTTGTTACCAGTGGCCTTGAGGCCACAATACAACAGAACGCACCCGTCTTGAGTTCTGTTTTGTAACCGCCGTCAAGTTCACCCGATATGCGCTGCAGTCAACTGCAAAAGGCGGAAATTTTTCATATGGATGCAGAGAAACTTGCAACATGAAGAAGGATATATATATATATAAAGCTCGGAAATCGGAATTAATGATTGTGATCTTACTTAATTATGAATAAAAATCTTGATTATGCAGCTCTAAACCCCCAAAACTGAGTGTTTATTGAACTGTAGGAACCAAGCCATATTCTGCAACAAAGAGACAATAGTGTTAAGTAACGGCATAGTAGAAGAGAAAAACGAAATTGAAGACAAACACTAGCTTAAGAGTCGTAAAACAGCTGTTTTTGAGCTTTTAGCAATAGCTGGAGCAATAGATGGGGGAAGAAACAAAACCGAGAGCAAAGTGTCGGTGAAAGTAGATAAGAAAAGATTAATTCAAAGATGTAATACGAATCACCTTCAAGTCTGAGAAAGTTGATAATATAGGTTTGAAGAAGAAACCACGCTTGTCAACTTTGATGAGGAGGAAGAGGAGAAGAGACAGATTTTGAAGAATCGGTGGCGAAAAAGCGGCCAAAGGAGGAGAGTAAAAGCAAGAGCGCACTTCTCTTTTGAAATAAGAGACACATAATGGCGATTCAGATTGGTTCATTATTAATTAATCATGCTCTTTTCTTTTTACATATATATTCGCATTATTAGTTTTTAATTATTTGGTATCATTGAGTTTACAGTGTTGCAAACAGAATTTTAGTGATAGAACATTATTTAAATTATACCAACTATTAGTTTCTTATTACAAATGCTTCTTTTTTTTTCCCCTTAATTGTCGTTTATGCTTGGTTAACCTCAATAGTATAAACCTAATCCCTACTCGTTTAACGTCAATTATTGATATCGTCGAATAAAGGTGGTTCACTAGTGCCACTCAAATGGACAAATATCGACTATCGATATCAACTTTCTACTTAAAAAACTAAAAGAATAAATCATTTTCACTTTTTTGTCAATTAATCAAATTCAAAATATTTGGTTATAACTCTGTTAACCTTTGGGCCTCTCCCAAGTCTTTATGCAGAGGTTTGGTACCTCTCTGACGAGGTTCAGAGCAATAAACGCGACTAATTAGAATTATAAATGCAAAACATTAGTAAAACTAAGCCCATTAATTTCAAATGGCCCAATATTTGGTGTTGGGTCATCTTTGTGACAACAACGAATGCAAAGAAGAATTCTTCATAATTAAGGAATCACCAATCAAAGATGATGTAGAATCATTAAACATGAAACCGGAGAATTGTGTCAATATCGAATCAAATTTACAATTTCAACAGTCCTTTGCATGGTCCGGAGTAATTTTGACCAAAATACGAGTGAAATTGTATAAAATCCAGACTTTACATATGTGTAAAAAATAGCCTATGCCTCCAAAGAAAGTACAAGGTGCTCTGGAAAACAAAAAGACATGGGGAAAATTCGATGAATACGGAAGGACTTATCAAGGCAGTGGATATGGTGGTTCGAAACCGGATTTTATCAGTTCAAAGACAGGATGATCATCTAGAGGGGGCAATGTTAAGTTGGTTCGAAGCTAGAATGAGATGAATCCATCTTTAAACTGTCTGTAAATGTTCTTGTCTCTATAGTTTTGGCACTTTGTCAAGGCTTTGTAAATAACAGTTTGCTCTTTTGAATAAATTTAACATCTTTATTCAAAAAAAAANTTCGGTTTTTATGTAGTTATTATTCTTGTATTGTCTTTTGTCTCTGCATCTTATGACACTCGGCATGAATTTTAATCATGACCGAACATAATTAAGTAATCTGTAATAACAAACTGAAAATGAATAAAGAAGAATAAGTAAGGGTATAGGTGCTCAGAAATAAAGTATAATAATTATATAGTCTTTACCTAAAGGATATATCTTATGAACTTGAAACAAAAAATTAAAGCTTGATATCTAGACAACTTTGTTAGAAATTGCAATAGATACAATTTTATTACATATATCACAAATCCAACTTATTTTCACAATTTTATACAAACCACATTGATCTAAAATACCATACGTTTTTTCCATTTAAACCGCATCACCATTCGGAGCCATACAAATTTAAATTCAAATATAACCACAAACCTCTATTACTATTCAAAGCCATAGAAATTTAGTTCCAAACAAAATTCTTTGATAATTAAGAGATTCTCACCGGCTAATCATATACATTTTTTGTTTTGTAAGAGATTTTGTAGCTATACCCATACATCCCTCGAGACTAGACCCATATTATATGAGTCCGTCTAAAAAACCATTCAAAGTAACAAACTCTAAGTTTTGTTTGAGATGTTACCAATTAAGCTATTGACTTTCGCTTAACCACACATTTAAGAATGGTAATAGGTTAATTTGTATCACACGGTAAAGGCAAACCTGTGTGATTAGGTTGAAAACTACATGAATATATTTAGTATGGTTTGATGTAAATGTAAGTATAAAATAATAGAAGAAAAAATAAATTGAAAGAGACGAGAGAAGGAGAAGACAGAAATCATCTAGAAAGGGAAAGAGAAGGCTTAGCTTTGCTGCAAGTATCAATCTAAAAAGCTTCGCTTTAAATGGAAATTCCCGTTATTATGCGCATTAAATTAATGCTCACATTCATGCATTTTCCTTTTTTTTTTTTTTCCATCTCCATATTTATACTACTATTTATAAATTGACTCCTCACATGATAAAATTATTCTTAGGAAATGACCCCATAAACGTCCAATATTTATTAAGAATAAGTTCACTTTAGTAAGCCCACTAGAAAATGAAGAGGAAACAATCAAATGATCTATAAATGAAAAAAAAAAAAGAATTATTTATTATCTGTTGTGGTGAAGTATTTTTAATATATAGTATAGTTGTAAAGTATTAAAACTAAATTAAGCAACAAAATTAGTGAGATATATATATATATATATATATGTCCTGAATTTGAGGTGGAATAGACTCACACGCTTAATTTCAAAATCATCATATAGAGACATAGTACAATGAACCAGAGACATCATTATGTATATGGTTAATTAAGTTTTTTAATTTAATTATAGTCGATTAGATGATTAATTATATATGAACGTGCGAAACTTCTTTTTATAATTTTAATATAAAGTGGTAATGTTTAACCCAGATATCAAGTGGTAATAAGGGCACAAAGAAAAGAAAAATGAGAAGAATCTAATCAAGGGTATTATAATTTAAAAAAATTGTATAGCTACAATGATCATGCTTTCTACTTTCTAGTAATATAATTTTTCAATATGTTATCTCTTTGGCGCTTTACAAATTGGTGGATTTTCGTTGAAAGTTTATTATATCTTTGTCGTTTTTTCATTATAAAAATCAAGAATTCTTTTTTTTTTTTTTTTAAGAGAATATTAGAGTACATCCAACCAAAAAACAGATCTGCTGCAAAATCTTAAACACAGATCTGCAGCAATATCTTATTCCATGTACAGACAAGCTTTGTGCTTCTGGCCCCAATAAACAAATTCTTTATGATATATATACTATATACATATAAAGAAAAAATAGGATTATGTATACGGTGCTAATATATAGTAGATGTAATAATAATAAGTGCTGGAACAGAAATTTAACTAATACAATGAAACGTACTAAAACTTTCGATTATTAAAAAAATCAAGGTAGGAAAACGTAATGTGATTGATATGTAAAAACCAAGTTCCTTAAGACATAAGACTTAGGGATCTGGTATTGTATTTTAACAAGAAACCCATCATTAATCACTGTTCTTAGTTGAAATGTTTTTTTTAATAAATGATTATTGTAATGAATAGTGTGTCATTAGTATACTCTAAATTATTGGGCATATGAAAAGGCTAATATGCTGCCCAGATTCGGGGAACATTCACATGCCTCATGACTCATGAGCTGTGTTTCTTTCCTCCCTCTGAGTTTTCTTCAGATTTCATCTATATATGAATTTTTTTCCTTTTTGTTTTCTACTCAAATAAAAATAAGAGAAAAATAATTCAATGTACTAATTTCTCAAAGAAAATCAACATGTTAATTGCTGAGTGATTATTAATGATGTAAATACTTAAACTTTGTAATCAGAAGAACTAACTGATTACAATTGTGTCATCGTCTGAATTCATATATATTTGATTTACAGTAAAAAATTAAAACGATACCGTATGATTATATATGTTGATATAACAAAAACCATAGGATTATATCAGTACTTTGTTTTGTTTTTTCAAATGGCAAATTTTTTTTCTTGAGTTTAATAGCTATGTCGACTTATACATAATTAAATGTAAATCATGTTTTCTCAGAATAACATGGTATAGTAAATCTAAATAAAAACTCTATATAATTAAGAAACCATAAGAAAACTAATTACATGTATACAAATACACAGTGTACATTGAGATGTACTACTATATGCACTAACAATCCCAAATAATAATACAAACCCATTTTGTCCTTTTCTTTCCCACACTAGCTATAATCTAATTAACCAATCAAACTAATGTAATAAGATGAATGAAGAGAAAATAACTAGGATTAATCACCTAGCAAATCCTATATGTATAAGTATATTAACTACATGATTTTTAAAACCCCACCAAACATGCTCTTTCTTTCACCACATTTAAAATATTATACTAAACATTTTTAACCATGCATCATCAGTCCCATAAGATCCCCCTTAAGTCGCATAGATCGTCGTACGACTTGCTACTATTCACCATTCCCATCATTCCCATCTCTTGTTTCATGACCGGACCAGAAGTTACCTCCGTGGTAGCGGCCGCGTTCACATCTGAGCTCAGGCAGGTCTCTTGAGATACACTCACAAGTGACTGCTCCATCTTGACCATATCCCTGTTGTTGTTGTAGTACGTCGAACCGGAGCCAGAAGCAGAACCGAAGCCCGTACTGTGGAAGAATGATTGGTAAGAGTTGAAATGGTTTGGTGGTGAGAAATTGTAGGTTTGAGGGTTGATGGGTTTGAAGTTATTGGGTTGTTCGAGTTGAGCCGCGAAGCTTGGATCTATGAGAGGAGGAAGAGCTGAGAAGTCAAGGAGATGATCAATGTTCTCTAGAGAATCCATTCTTGGGAAATCTTCAGTGGGTATTCTTGGCATTGCTTGGTTTGTAGTAACAGGATTGTTCTTGTGAAAAACCCTACACACCACCCATTCGTCCTGTAAACAACAACATAAAAATTAAAGATTAGATTATTCAATTTAATTAGGCTCTAATCTTGTATTGGATTATATGAGACTTTATATGAAAAGGACTTTTATTTTCACCAGATTTAAACACACTTTTAGTTTAAGAAAACTAAGAATAATTATTAAACAAATCTTGGAGCTTTCCCCTTTTGGAATCGAGTTCAAAAGCATTGGAGAATGAATATATATAACTGTGCCGTTGAATGAATAAATAAACTTACCCTGGCTGATTTGGGGAGATTGTGATAGGAATATTTGCCTTCAAGACGATATTCATGCATGACCCAATTAGTCTTTTCACCTCTGGGAGCTCTTCCTTTATAAAACACAAGTGTTTTCTTCATCCCAACGAGACAACCTTTAGCTTTGAAGATCTCTTTATCTTTACCGGTCGCTTTCCAATAACCGGACTCAGTCGCACGGTTCGTCCTCATCCCGGTCGGATACTTCCTGTCCCTTTGACAGAAGAAGTAGAACTCTTTCTCCCCCATCTTTGCCCGCTCTATACCCACCAACAAAAATTAAACAATCCCGAAAAATCAGAATATTGATCAAGAAGAAGCGTTTTGAATTTTATATAGTCAAAGAAGATTTAAATTTGTTTGGTTTTGAAGTTTGACAAAAATAAATAAAAAACCAAGGTTAGCCAATTATTTTTAAACAAGAATCAAGAACTGAAAAATCCTTGATCAAGAAGTTAGCCTTTGTGTGAATCAAAACAAAACATGATTGTTCAAGAATATATTGATGATTTTAATCTTAATCTTAATCAAGAAGGAAGCTAGCCTTATGAATATGGTCTGAACACTCATGAAATGGTCAAAGAGGAATTGAAAAGAAAAATTGTAGTTGAATCGAGTATAAAGACTTACTAGGCAAATCCCAAGGCTCACACTTGTTGAGATCGGCTTCTCCCATGGCGACAGCCGCGAATCGGCTGTCTAAAACCTTTTCCTTGAGGTAGTGTGTTATGATCTCTTCATCTGTTGGATGAAACCTAAATCCAGGAGGCAAATCCACAAGCTCTTCACCTCCATGATTCAACACAACTCCTTCTTCCACCACAACCGCCATATCTATATAATTATGTAACACTATGTATTTTTTTTTTGGTTTTCTTTTTAAAGATTCAAGAACAAGGGAATATATAAGAAAAGAGAGAAAACCAGAAAGTTTTCTTGATGGATGCTTATCTAATAGGGGAGAGAGAGAGGGACACAAGAAGAAGATGAAGAAAGAAAAATGATTTTGAGAAAGCTAAGCTAGCTGGAGAATCTTTTGGGCAGTTAAAGGCAGAGAAATAAAAGTATTAGAAGAGTTGAAAAAATGGCTTATATAGAGGAAATGAAGGGTGCTTTCTTTGTAAATAAATTATAAAGACAAAAACTATTATTGTTTTTTTTTTTTTTTTTCCTTCTTCTTTTTGGTGATTTAGAAAGATACGTAGGCTCCAAGCAACTTCCTGAATTGTGGAACAAGCTTCACACAGAAAACAATTCGATTATTATTTCATTTTCTTTATCAACACTAAATAATATGTTTTTATATATATATATATATATATATATAAATTATAAGTCTATGAAATCTTGCTCATACTATTGTTTTATAGTACCAAAAAATTGTCATAGGTGACCATAGTGACGGTAACACAAACCAATACGCTACAAATCATGGTCTAGAGTTTAAAATTATATTAGCGTAATATAATTACCTAAATTTCTTTATGAAATGAAATTATCATTTTATATAACTCCTTGTGTCAAATGTAGATTTGAATCCATGTATTAAAACTAGCACATAATATCATCTTACATAAAACATGATCTATTCAATTTCTGTAACGGAATAACGGATTTATATGAAAAATATTTACTTAAGTATTAGTGTGGATTGTTTTTAGAAAATTATGTTTTTAGGTGTGTTTTCTGTTGTCAACCATGTAACATGTATGAACCACAATTGACCGGTTCTTTAATCTAAGTAATGTATAATGCTTGTTAGGAAACTTAATCGTCGATGTGATGATACATATTCAAAGTGAATTGATTCTCCGGCATTTCACTATATTTTTTATGTGTTTTTGTTAATGAAAATTATGCTAAAAAAGATTGATATTAAATTACGAGATTGCAAGTGGTCGCGTAATTTCTCATTTTCTAGACCAAATCTAGTTATTAATATATATTTTAAATTATTAAAATGTGTTTTATTTATATTGATATCTAAGTTACATTACATGTTGATTATTGTGATGATATATATGGCTTGGCAGTTAAAAAAAGAAAAAGCAGTGGGAAAGAAGGCGTGGAAATAAATTGATACCAGACAAAAAAACGTGTGGAAAATAAATTTGCTAAAAAGGATTAATAAGTTTTACTACGTGTGGAAAGTAAAATTTACTAAAAAGGGTTAATAAGTTACAACTTTTTGTTTGTGGACCCAATGATTCCATGATTCAATATTATCCTTTATTTTATTTGATTAATATCCAGTAAAAAGAAAGCCCTAAAAGAAATCTCCGCGTTCTTGTATTTCTTTATTCCTTTTTGATAAAAAGAAAAAAATTGTTATCGAGTTTCATACAGTATTTTGTTTCTTGTATTAATATTTCTTTTTATTTTTAATTTCTAAGTTCTAGATCACCATTAGTTTATCGTTATCTTTTGAGTGTGTTATATTGATTAATTAAAGATCTTATAACTAATTGGAGATTATTTAATTATTTAGCACCGCTTCATCTACTTCAAAAGGCTGTGGCCTTTTTCTGTGGTGTTTGTTTAAGCCTTTCTAGTGAAGCCGAAGAAAGACAAAATATATTTGTTTAAGATATACATATATATAATTAGGGGTATTGTGATTTAATCTGATTATTTTACGACATATAAAAGCATACTAAAAATTATAATCTTTATTTTGCTATTCACACTAATTAAACAGATCATTTTAAATACGTTTGGAGCAATTAAAATCAATAATTCACGAACCAAAAAAAAATGTTTAGATTTTATAAGATGGAATTAATTAACCTGATTCATCTCAAGTCGGTGAAAATATGGACTAGTCAAGTCACAAAGTAGTTGACTTAAAACCATAGAGGAATGTCCAACCACGATGTTAAGATTTGCATATATTTTTGCAAACTCAATGGAATACAAGTCTCTCTTTTTTATGTAATTTCAAAAATGACTAATACTAATCAATACAATATGGACAACTCTACTTTTGTCAAAATTATAATTCGGTCATCTATATCGACGTCAAAAATTAAAACAAAAAATTAGGTCATATATAGATATCATCAAATAGAAAAGAAAGAAAGTGAGAAATATTCTAAAGTCTTTAATATTTCGGTCTGACTTTTTGTAATATACCCGAGAACTACTCCCCACCAATGACACTAAAAAAAACTCAATACGAAAATTCTTAGTAGTTAATTAAATATTTATTACTAAATGCCCATTGACATGCTCATGACTCAGTAAATTATTATCTCTTCGGGATATAATAATAAAAAAAATCTTTTCGCACGTCATTTTCTTCTCATTTAATTATTGCAGAAACAAAAATTTCCTCGAAAAACAATGGAAATACATGACATAACACCTAATCTTCAACCAAATTAACTGTATAATTTGTCTTTACTCGCTATTCTATTGCACAGTCTAGACTCTATACATTATAGTTCAAATAGCTACATTAAAAGTCTTGAATGGTAACAATAAATTAGCGAATTTTTTTGTAGAGTTATAAAAATAATTATACGTTATCATTCGCGTTTCAACACAAACCGTATTTATTTTCACTGTTTTATATGAACTGCACTTGTTCCGCAATACTATTCAAATAGCACCGTAAACCGCTCTTAACTTATTCCACCTTACAAACCGTTATCAATTTATTCCGCCTGTAAACCGCGGTCACCATTCATAGACGGATGTGATATTTTGTTAAAAAAAGATTGAACAAATATATATGTATACTCAAACAGTATAATAATTGAATTTTACTGTATAATTTTTAGGAACTCATTGTAAAAGTTAAGAACTCTGTTACGATATTTTTTAATAAAGAATAATAATAATTGAGTACTGCTGTAGAATTTTTTTTTTGTACGCATTGTTAAAGATTAAAAATCCGTCAATTTATCCAGGCTGTTAAATTCGTAAGAAGATTACCATAAAATTATGGATTGTTGTCCTAATATAATCTACACATTGCCAACTCAGATTAATTTGGAAAGTCGTTTTGGTCAGTACGCTGTAACAAATCACCGACTTTCATTTGTAAATCACCCACTATATAATATTTATATTGTGTCTTATGACTCTAATCTTACATATTTATTAGTTGTTTTAACTTTAATTAATCTCGTTTGATCTGTTCGTTATATTGACCGGAGAACTAAATCGATACCGATAGTGTTTTATTTAATATATTGACATTTATATATATGGGTTAAATATAGAATATAGTCGAAAAGTGTATATGAATAAAAAACAATAACAAAAAATTATTATTTTGTTTTGTCTCACTGAAGTAAATCAGGTTTTTATTACAGTAGTCACTAGTCATCATACCTTAACCATTAATGCGTGATTTTTTTTCAAAAAGTATAATTGTCTAATTACTAGATTTACCTGACGTTGTGTATTGGTTTATATAGCTGATTTGTCGCAATTTGTGAGTACCGTCCAAATACTTGGTTTTGAAAGTCTAGATTTTTTTTTGTTAGAGTCCAAATATTTTATGTTTCTTTCCCTTAAAATATTTGGTCTCAACCCGTAATTATCTCAATTAAACGCGTTTGTAATCCTATGTGGTGGAGCATGTATTAAGGGGAATTGGATAAGAATAAATATTTAGATTTAATATGTTAAAAATACTAAAATGTGGACCGCAAGATATGGAATGAAATCAGGGATTAAAATAAATAATACATGTATATAATATAGAGGAATACGGTTTTCATAATTTTCGTGGTAAAGTTACTAAAAGTTTCTTTGATAATTTTTCTTTTTTACATATTTGTTTTTTTTTTTGGAACGTGTGGACCCTATGAGAGGGATGAGAGATTATTATAATATGTGTGTGGGTGTAGCTTAAGAAGATTGACTTTTGTTCCCGAAGACGAGACTGCAAAGCGAAGGAGCCACATCATTGGATGAGGGCTCTTTGACGTCAACTTTGACGTCACCACTCTCCTTTTCGACGGATCTTAATGGGCCACGTGGACCCACCACAAGCCGTTGTCCCGTGATTATGTCATCATACCAACGCTTTGGCCTTCTTCTCCTGTAAATCGTCAAAATTCTCTTTTGTAGTTTACTATTTAAAAACATGTTATGTTTTCATTCTTTATGGTTTTATATATAATAAATGTTTAAAGATGAATTTTATGCATATATCACCGCTGGGGTTAGGAAGTCACATGTATTGTTAATTACACTGAGATAATGAGATAAACTACATCAAATCCATATAAAACATTGAAGTTTTTGAAATGATCGTATTTAGATAAATCTATCACAATATTTGGGATAATTTTTTCTCTGACATCTTTATAAAAGAAAACTATGTTTACGGATATATTCTCTACATTTGTTTGGACATGTAGCTTTTAGGAAAAATTATTATATATATCTTGAAATATGTATATGAAACAATTCACTAATCATATTTTTCCTTTTTAACAAATCTCTAAAGTAAACTCACCATTCATCATGTATTAATGAAAACTCTAAAACGTTGTCTCCTACTCTTTTAATAATGTGAATACCTCGAAAACAATTTGTAATAAGTTAGGTTTGAATCTAGGCGATGACATAGTGATGATATTTATCACAAAACCGTTCAACCAACGTTCATTCACCATATTTATATATAAATAATGTAAAATTACAAAAATGTAAACTGAAAGATGCTGATATAGATTATTATAAAATGACCAAATTATATCTCAAGAAATTTATATAACATATAATCCCATATATATATATATATGTGCTTATATTTTAATTGGTACAGGGAAAAAAGCATCTATGGTATATGTTAAGTTGGTGTAATGGGGAAAAATAAAGTTGGTGTAATGTGAATATGTAGCACATGTATACATGGTATATGCACCATAATAATGAAATGATGATGATGTCATTCAACATTGCTCAAAGTCATGGCCACCACCACTAATTTTTAGGCATCCGTATTTGTGTGTGTCTATATATATATAATTTATGAGTAAATTGGAAATCTTAGAAGTTAATCTCACTATCTTTAAAAAATGGTTAATTTATGGACTTGTGGATCAAACTGAGGAGCTTATAACAAGTATAGTCTAATAGCTGTAATAAAATATTGACCTAATTAAATTGTTTGTTTCGTAGTTTGAGACAGACAACAAATCTATGTTGCAGCTGCAAGTTAGGATCGATGTTATTGTTATTGTTGGTGGGAAACTGGGAATCCAATTAATTAATGTACAACCATTCAGTTTTGTAATTTTATTCTACATTATATCAAACCATTTATTTAGATAACAAGCGTAGTGAAATCAAAACCAAAAGCTAAAGTTTAAATACTTACTATTGCGTTTTACAAAGCTTGTCATTTTGACAAATTACACATAAGTAAATAAAATTCATGATTGTATAATTATGTTCATATAATTTATCGAAGAAACTGAGCTTTAGGTGAACGATAATTAAAAAAATGAATTTTCAAAAGTTACATTGATAATGTTAAACAATATTTTGTGAAATAAAAGAATATTTTCAAAAGGACATTTTTGTGGGAAACAGGGTGAATATATTCTCGAAATATTTATATATGATATTGTAGTTCTATATTTGATTTCAATATTTTAGTTTTCGTCATTTTAGTGAAAATACTTTACTCACACATTAAAAATGAAAAAACATAAATAAAGATGAACTTGTGGGGAAGACAATGTGGAAATGTATGGAATCTTAGAAGATATTAAGGAGCTTCGTGGAAACTCTGATTCAATCTTTTTCTATTTCATCCCTAGCTAGAAAGTTTAATACAAATGCTGATTATTAGCTAAAATTGGCCCTGCTAAATCTGGAAAACTATGTTTCTCCTTAATTTCAATGAAAAGTTTGTGACAAAAAAAAAAAAAAAACATTAATGTGCTTAAAGTTAAATAGAGAGTGAGTTTTGTGGAAATATGTTATGGGTTTATCGTTTAATATGATATTTTTTCATGCTCGAATGAGATTATATAACACAAACATTCTTTTTTGTCAACATTGAATCATAACTGACCAGTTCATTAACCTAATCGTTGAATTAGTTAAGAGATTCAATCTCAAGTGAAAGGTGTATGCTCTCAGTTAACTTACAACAGACACAATATTAAGATCAGTTCATATAAGAAACTATATTATAGATAAATGTTTGTAGTATAATTAAGTCCATTAGACCATATTTTTAAAAAGAGATTAAAGATTATAACGTACTAGATTAGTAGATTAGTTACTTTATCTCAAGTTTTTAGATTTTAAATCTCTAATATTTTTACTTTTGGATTGACAAAAAACCAATTCTAAATACATCAACACAGATTTTTTTCTATTTAATGAGATGTGATCACTTTCTATAGATATATATCGAGGTTGTTTATATGTATGAATCTCTGAGACCATGTAATTTTTAACAAAATGAAAAAGTTCTACATAAAATGTTTTTAAAAATGAAGGTACAATAGTATGGTCAAATATTATACACATTTGCATACTATCTGTACGACTGTACATATACCAATATATTGTTTCTAATTTAATGTCGATCAAGATAAATTTAAGATCACTATAATAAATAAAGTGGATCAAATCTAAATATGTTGACAGTTGTATTTGAACATTAGAGTATGGTCTACTAATCCCGTCTGTATATTCACAAAAAACACTAAATATGATGCGTGGGCTTACGTCATTTGAGAAGAAAGATAATATTGTTAAACGATTATTTAAACATACAATTAATGATTATCTTATCAGTTTGGTTTGATAATTTAATTTGTAAATTTGGAAGTCAATTAGCCAACTTTTAGACTAGACCATTCTGTCATACATGTTACACCTCTCCATATTCCTACGTAAGTATATATATACATTCACATCTATGTATATACATTTATAAATAATTCAAATTATGAGTGTCTAGAATAATATAAACAGAATAATATTCTCTTTGTCCTGTTTAAGATGCTGTTTAAGAGAAGAAAATTGATTTCAAACTAGTTGATTTTCTCGTATTCCTATATAAAAATTTAATTAATTTACTTAGTTTTGATCATTAGCAATCTGCAGTTTTTATTTCTCATTGTTAGATTTGATTTTATTCAAGCAATAAATAATTTTTAGTATTGGAAATACAAGAAATATTACATACTCATATATGATGATTTTAATGTGTGTTTTTACCTAAAAATCATCTAAAATAGGATAAAAAGAGTATATGTTCTCCCTCTGTATTTCAAAATGATGTTTAAGGTTTTTCATATAAATTAAAATTCACTTAACTCTTACAATTAAAACATGTTTTAACATTATTTCTAAAACAACTAAAACAATTACAAAGTAATACAAAACTCAAACAGTCAAAAAAAAAAAAAAAAAAAAAAAAACAAAAAAATNGTATGAAAAGTTGATAACAGATCACTAGCTTGAAGTAAAAATAAATTAAAAAAATCTCCAAAATTTCATATAAACTGAAATGAAAATAGTACTAATTTTAACCACCATAGACATATTGCAACTATAATTAATCTTAGAACACCTTAACATTGATATGTCGTATTAATCTCTTGGGATTTGATTTCTATGAATATGGATCAACTAGTATTCACTTGGTTGCTATAGAATATTTAGATTTAAAGTGAATTATGGTTTAACAGTTAGTGAATACTAGTTCATCAATTCTATCTTAGATGTCGGCATTTACGTTTAAAAACATAATATATCAACGACTGAATCAAATTATTGGAAATAATAATAGATCAAAGACAATAAATTTTTACAATTTATAAAGGAAATCATCGTTATGATAATGCTACTTGTATATAGTGCACACATATCTACAACTCAGCTACAAGTCGAAAATATTATCTGAAAATTAATTTGATTACGCATCGTATCTAGCCACCATATGATTAGCGAGCATGCTTTGATGAAGCATTCGCGTACGTGTATTCATTATATCTTAAACACGTATATGTGTATGTATAGTTAATTAAAATATGCGTTTATACGTGCAAACAATAGCATAAGATTATGCTTTCGAGATCATCATACCTAAAGGGTCAAGCCTCTCATATACTTGTTTATCTCATTTTTTACCAATAATTAACTAGCATTACGATTTTCAAACTTAGTAGTTTATTGAATTTTAATTAAGATTGAGCTTCTTCTATATATAATGATTCTCTCATATAAAACCAGTCCATGTTTTTTTTAGTTCATGACACATCTAAAAATAATTATGTTAATTACCATTTATCATATATTTCGTAAATATAATATATATATATATATATATATATATCTGTGTATTTAACAACATTATTTAAATATATTTTAAAATATAATGTGCTACAAGTTAAAAATAAAATATGTAATGGTGTATGTTGATTCTATTTTTCCAGTATATATTAAAATTTTGTTTGTCAATATATTAAAATTTTGTTTGTCAATATATTCATTATTATTCTTTTCTTGTCATTATTAGCTGATCCCAGTCTTGCGACTCACAAATTTAATTTGAGATTATAAAATTAGAAAACGACGATATGATCTTCGGTGTAATTGCTCCCCCGTTACAAGACAACTATACATGTATTTGCTTAACCTCACATATCCAATAAAGAAGCATTAAGAATTAGAAATACAATCTTATTACGACAAATAACATAATTCCATGTGTGTTATGTGCTTCTACACTAATATTATGGTAAACATAATAAGTAAGCAAAGGATAATATATAGTTTTATGAATGTTTAGCTAATGAATGAGTCATAAGTAAGTGTCACATCTATACAATGATTTAGCTCACCAATCACAGCTTGATAGTTATTCATGCGTGTTCATCGAATTTCCTCTTGTAACATAATATTTTTTTCTTTCTTTTAGTTTCTAGACTCATTTTTTTTCTTTCAAATTTGAACGTTACTTCAATAATCATCTTATATAAATATCAACTAAAAAATATAACAAATAAAAATATCGTCTGTCTAGTCTGAATCCAATGATGCAACGATTCGAGTTGCAATTTCTTTAGTATATATACATGTCAGAATTAATATCATGATAATCAACTTTAGTTGACAAAATTAAACCTATGTATTTTAAAAAAAAACTAAACTCAATAGATCCAAATTGTATGATTAACTACAATAAATTGTTCGATATAAGATTAGTCTGAAAGATATCTAGTATTCAAAAAATCAAATTATTGCACAATTCAGAAATTAATGATCGGTTCATAGGGATTAGGGAGTAGTCTTTTCAAGTTGTGAAAGTAACCCGTACGATTCTTCTTTGAAAATAAATGTGTTATATGTCCTCATTTTTATGGACAAACAATTGTTATTATTGGGTTTGCTTTATTCTATTTCTCAAAATTCAAATGATTCCCCAATAATTCATTGAAAAATAAAACCTAACTTCACCACGAAGCTTGAAAATATGCCCCTTTTCCTGGTAATTGTGCATACGCGTAATTTTTGAACCCAAAGAAAAAATAAAATTATTCTCAAATGATTTGAAGACGGATAATAAGTATTTCGAATATCATATCGTAACGTTAATTTTATATATTATATATGATTTTAAAGACATAAAATATACTAAGATTTAATCGTTTTGCACATTTGAAATAATCTTTAATTACTATCGTTCTTATTATTTTTTTTTGTTTAAGTTGTAAATATACATATATATTTTAACAACTAAGAGGTTTTCGCATACGTTTGTACATCCCTTAGGTCCAGGAGGACCATGACCATAACATGTTATACGGTCTCGTCCTAAAAATCATTTGAACCGGCGATCTTTAGGTTTTGTCTGACATCTTTACCAGTTGAGCTATTGACTTTCTGTAACCGGTAACTTTTTTTATGACTGCGTTAAAAAACACATCACTTGTAATTATCTATTACAAAAGTGATAGCAACTCGCTAGCAATACCGAAAAAAAAATTACCCTGGGCTTTTCTTGTATCGCTCTTTCCGTTTTTGATATTACTTACCATTGTTCTCATCGGCTAAAAATGTTATACCGTTGTTGTGTTATTATAATTAATCAGATCCTTTAACTACTCTTAACGTTGGTCTTAAAGCAAATATGCCTCCGTTTGTTTTATAACTTTGTCTTTCTTAAGCAAACCAGTTACGAAGTAACCATATTTCAGGAAACGTGAAATAATTACATTGTTATTGTTTTTCTGCAAATGATCCTTAGAGAAATCCAAACTCCGAAAACCGGTCTCGTTTAAACTCGATAATTCACGGCTACTTCAAACCGGTTCGATAATAATCCATACTACATAGTACATACAGACAACTTTATAAACCGTGTTCATAATGTTTATAGTTTGGGCCATACGCGTTTCATCTCGGCCCACAGAAAGGTGATTGCGTATACTTTGTACTTTTATTATTTTTGTAAACAAGTATTTTTGTAAATCATATAGATTATCTTGTTAACCTTTATTATTGTTAGTATAGCTGGGTATTTTCGTGTAACAAAAAGGTGATGATAATGATGTAAGTGATCCTAGTAAATTATCCACCACCCTATTTAATAGATTTTCAAATGTTTTGTTTTTTTATACATTATTATATTTTAGTTTTATATCAAGAGTGACACCTCAAAATACTATATTAATAAAAATTATGTTTTGGATATAAACTTACTTAAAGACAGAATATAAATAATATTTTTAAACAAAATTTTGGTTCTATTTAAAGATTTGTCTTTGCATTAAATAAAAGCCAAATGAAATGATGATTCACCATTTGTTGTGTGCAAGTAATTGCCTATCTTTCGAGGGACAGAGGGAGAGACAATAATTGGAGCTCAATGCCCACGTGGATTTATGAGGACACCACAATTACCAATGGAGCAAATCAATTTGTTTACTTTTTATATTAGGTTTGGTACTGTTCCTTAAGATACTAATTTTGGCCAAAAAAATATTCTTATAAATATCTGAATTAAAATATTACAAGCCTCACAGTAAGAAAAAGAAAACAAAATGATCATTAAGTACTTAATGATACAATCTAAATTTGTCAAGCACTAAATGTATATCAAAATCAAATCTTTTTTTTTTCTTCTTTTCAAAAATTCAATATTATACGGTAAGTTAGGTTCGAATCCAAACGGTGATATAATGATAGCACTAGCACAAATCGTTATATTGCAATTCCTGGTCAAATTTGTAACTCCAATATGCAAGCAACGACCTCTCGAATTCATTATGTATATATATGAAAGATGAATTAAGAATTATTAGATGTCTCTGGAAACAACTAAACATATTTAAATTCTAAAACAAAGTCTTAAAAGAATTATCATAAAAATACAATTAAAAAAGATAGTTAAGACAAACATCTCCCATATCAAGTAGCACTTTTTTTTAATTTAATAAAAAGTTTCAGATTTTTCTCGTGTTCATTTTCGATTTTACGACTTTACAGCAACGATTGATAACACTTGCTAAAACGTACACGGAACAATGATTTAACCTCTTTATTTATTTTCTTGCAATTATATAAATTATGGTAATTTTACTCCATCATGACTAATATTATTACACAAATTTTAACAAAGTACCACATTTTTTTAATACCAGCGACTTGATTGGAAGTTATAAAATGAGACATAATTCAGATATTTAGAGAAACCTTTATTAATTGTAACTGCACAAGATTATGTTTTCTATATTGCAAGCTACTAAATCAAGGATAAAGCGTAAACCAAATATAAGCTTAACCAAAACATTAAACTAGATAAATGTGTAATCTAGTTTACTTTTAGTTTTAAGTATATTTAATGATCCCCAATGGGCCAAGTTGCAGGGTGGGATGATACTAAGAATTAAATCCTCAATCATACATCAAATTTCTTGGCAGTATTGGAGGGAATAACACTTGAAGTCAAGCTTTCGGAGTCATAATCCAACTAGTTTCATGCCAGCAAGTCTTTACTCTTTAACGTCGTATTCCTTTTTTCTTTTTGCTTAGGCGACAATGTTCCTTCGCCACATACTTTTACTATTATTTTAATTGTAGTAATTGGTAGCTATATGAATCTGGCTGCCATAAAACATTGTTATTTGCAAGGCGGAACAGTATAGTGGCGAATTTGCTACAAGTTTAATGTATTCCCAACCAATGCGTTCTAAATGATGAAATGTCGTGAAAAAATCACAAAATTTGCGAAGAAAATAAAATCATCATAAAATTAACGCAATATTATTCTCATCATGATTACCATACCCATATGCATATATTGATCATGCTTATAGTCATAATTTCCACTATCAGGCTCATCTTGATAATAAGTTAATAATCATGACTTGTACTTTAACCACTCCGAACATTCACAACAAAATCTTTTCCATGTGAAAACCAAACATATAATTCAGGTAAAATCCTTTAGTATATACATGTTTCTAAACAATATCAAGATCAAAATAGTCCATGTTCTCACATCTAACACAAAATGCCATGTTACCGTTATCTCGTGCAAATGGTTCCTTGATTGCGTGAGTAATAAATTGTTATAAGTTTTCCTTGAACTCTCTTGTGATTTCACCGGACACCAGATTTCTACAGTTGTACATCCACACTCGAATATTATAAATTTATGTTGCCAAGACTTGATTGATAGATTAATATGGTATTATATAGAGGTATTTTTTTAAAATTTTGCGGGATAAAATAGTTAAAAAATTAAATTCTTTGTTTTAATGTTATGATAAATCTCGTATCTCCAGACTTATAATATATATGAAAACTTAAAAAATGTTTGATATGCATTTGTGACTCCACATTTGCGACGAATTTACTACATCATCTTTTTGCGGTGTATTTGCTTCTTGTTTGCAAAATAATTGTGATCTTGTTGCGACATTTCTATACCATTATAACAAAAAAATAAGAAACATGTTAATTCCGTATATCTAGTTTACTTTGAAGATGTCGCAAAAAACACCACAAAATTGCGTCTATTTTGCTAGATTTTTTCATGGGTGAATGTTTCGTCTAGCAAATTTGTGATGCATCTGTGACGAAATTTTTTTTTACCGCAATTTCCTCACTCTTTGTTCGTATTTTGGCGACATCCTTAGTTCCTTACAAGTATTTGGTTGCAGAATCTACGACTTTTTGTTTTAAGTTTTCTTCGCAAATCCCCATATTTTCTTGTTGTGACTAATGCAAAGGCGTTTCTGCATTTGTAAAATCTCTGACCGAGAATTTGACTCCACCCCCTATGTAAGAATTTAAGGAAGATCAAGTGCAACTATCGTTCAATTTGAAGAGAAGTTAGTAAATAAATTAATTAATTCTTTCTGTCAACATAATTTATCTTGCAAATATGAATATCATTAAATTGACAAATTCATGATCAAATACGCGAAACTAAAACAAAATAAAACAAAACGTTGCAAATTTCATAAAAATATAACAGAACCTGGGACTAATGGTTACTCTATTATACAAACAAAATTCGGAAACAAAAGTAGAGGGTATAAGCAACAAAACAATTTATCTCTAAATACGATTTACTATAACAAGAATGATAAGTACCTTTGCTTAACGTATGATAAGAATCGAGGTCGTGAATAATAATCAAAAAAAAGTTTTGAGAGAAACTAAAAGAATCAAGATTCCAAAAGGCCACTTCACGGTGAGGACACGGCCTCTATCGCGCTACCCAGTGGCCATGCAGCTTCCACGGCGTGCTCTCCATATTTCACTTTCTTCACTAACGTTATTGTCTGTGACGCCTCCAATCCTGTTTTAGTTTACACCAAAATATATACAAATTAGACAAAAGAAAATGCTATATAAAGGTTAACGTTTCATACAATCTTAATGTCTAACACTAAAACCATTCTTGTACATAGGTTAGTTATCTACTCTAGTCATTTATCCGATTAATCTGTTGTTAAGGTGAAAAAGAGGATACTTACCGAATCCATCAATGAGCAGAGCAACCTGGTAAACGAGATCCATGCACAAGTAAGGCAAATTCTCTTCCTCTACACGTGGGAACTTTGACTTTCCCTCTTCCAACTTCATACTACAAGCTTTCTTTGCTGCTTTCTCAAAGTCCATCGGACGAACTTTAGCAACAGGTTGTGTCGGGTCAACGAATCCAGCCTGTGCCACAATCAAAGGTTTTAGTCAAACAGACTGTGCCATAATAGCAAACAAACAGGTTTGAAGAAAAGTGAAGGGTGTTTTCGGTTGAATTACCTCAGCAGCACGATCGAAGAAAAAAGAAGCAACAAACATATTCTTTTGGCCACCACCTCGACCACCATTCCAAACTCCACCGAATGTGCATTTCATGTGTGTACACAATGTATCATTCACTTTGAGTGCATTCAAGGCTATCTTTCGGCACTCATCAAGACTCGCACCAGATGGCGAAGCAGCCGCTTTAAACCCTTCTCCTCCATACTTGTACGTACCTACAGTGAAAACATGTTAAGAAAAAATAGATCTAATGTGCTAGACTAGTTGCATATCTAGAAATTTTCTAACAAAGTATGGCATTAGATGATGGCAGAAATGATAACATGTGTTTATATGCAGGATATTCTAGTTGGAAAGAAAGGGCTTTCATATTATAGCAATAATCTCTCACCATCATAGCCTGTCACGATGCAGGGGTTGTTTGAATCTTCAGAAACTTTTAAAATCTCTGCTCGGGCAGCCAGTAGTCCATAGTGTAGGTAGCTACAAGCAAGAAGAAGCCAGTAACATCTCACATTACTGATTTTGGATAAAAACAAGTTGTGTGGATGGCATGAAACAAAGACCAAAGTATCTCATAAGAACGGTAGTCCACAAAATAAATAGATGAAGTAGAAAAGCCTAAAACAATCCATACTCTTTTGGGTGTCATTACTGAAGAACCATGAAATCAAGAAAACCGTAAAAGATGACCAACCTGTGAACATAGAGAAAATATTTCCGTCCCTTCAGATACATCTCTCTGACATATGAATCCTCTCCTTCCAATGGTTTTGGTGCACTTGCAGCATCTTCCTCCGATATAGCATATGCCATTTGAACAGAGCCCCCTCCAAGGTCAACCACTCCGACAGTATCTGAGTATGGTTTTCCCAAGTTCCTTAGCAAATAGTTAATTGTAACCTGCGAAGTCAAAGCACGTTAAGAGAATGACAGCTTGATCAGAGGTTGGTCAGGTCCAACAGCTTGAAATTTAATATAATTTGACATAGTAGACTTCAACAGAAACTATAAAGTAGCAAGGATATCAGTCCAGAATATACTCTTCGGAATGGAGGTGAAAAAATTAAGGTATAACGCAGACACATAAGAATACAAAAAGAAGACTTCCTCTACGACATGAAAAGATGCGAGACAACATACCCACTGATAAGAACCTTCCTGGGTACCATCCAGCACAGTTACATCATTTGCTTCAGATTTCAGCATGCTTCTATCTTTCAAGAGTTCTCTAACCTTATAAAAAGAATTATAATAAAGTATAAGAGCTAAGTGCGCAAGAGAAAGGCCATGAAAAATTTATAGAAATACAATTACCGCTTGCAAAATGTTCTCAGATGCTTCATGACCCAGCGTCCTCAAACCTGCAGTAGCCTGACAGTACATAGATGAAAGCATTTCAGGTGATTAACAAAATAACGACAATATGATATTTTTTCAATCATCCATAAGTTGAAGAGCTTCATTTCCATACCCCAACTCTAACAGGTGTCTTCGGGCGCAACTCGCGGGGAACAGAAGCTTCTGCTTTGTCAAGAAGAGACACCAAAGAGTTTGCTGCTTGCCGTGGATCAGTGGGATATGCACTCAACCCTGGTTTTAGCTGAAATTAAATCAGTAAATAGTTTAGAGCCAATGTTCCAGTAAGATCCACTAAAGTGAAAATAAACTAGAATTTTAGGTTGCCTCATATAATGAAACAAGGATAAGTGATGCTAATTAGAAGAGCTTCATGTTGGGATTACAGGAAAAATTCATGTCGATTTATATACATTGAAAGCAAGATATATTCTTCCCGTTTAGCCTACTGAGCTTTGCCTCAGGGCGAGATATTACAACTATCAAATCTTCACACAATTCCAGGTTTTGAAGATTGCAGGATCAGGGTGATCAAGTTTGAGTGAATCTTAAAAAGGTCAACAAAGCTCTAGCCTAAAAAAACTTATAACTGAATAATAGGCTTTAAGCTTCAGCTACATTGCCCAAGTCTTCCCACACACTAACACAAATGTACTACAAATCACCGCAAGAAACTGAATCAACACGAGATCTATCAAGCATCGCAGGTAAAATGGTGGATCTAGTAGCATATCCAGTGAGCATTCGTGAACAACTCCATTTACTTAATCCTCCGAACACGATTCGAGAATAACATCAAAAGCAAAGCAATGTGTATACGTATTACCTGTAGGAAGAGCTCCAATTCATTCCCGAGAGGAAGAAGATCCAAATTCTGATCAAAACAATAAACATGTACACGACTTCCAGAACTTCCGGCATCAAAAATGACGGCGTAATTCTTGGGACCCCTCTCTCCCTTACGAGAATGCACCGTATACTCTTCAACGACCGAGTCAGACGTGGATCGACCAGGCATTAGAAGAAGAACAAGAGCGATCAACACAATGGGAACGGAAATGACGAGTATGATCCCGCGATTGCGTTGGATCTTGTCAGCAAGAGATTCGTGCCGTCCAATCCCACGCTTAGCCGTCATTTTGGCTCCGTCAACAGAGAGAAGTCCCTGATGAGAATCGGAGGTAGGAGAGCCGTTTCCGGACTCCAGGAGCTCAGTGGAAGAAGGCGAACGGTAGCGTATCTTACCGTTGCCGGTACCGGAGGACGCCGTGGTCTGCGGCGGATCCTGTGACGGCTCCAGATCGACGATGGGAATGCAAGAGCGGCTTTAATCGCCGAAACTTGATCTGGAGAAAGCTTGGATTTCAACTCTGTGCGCTTCAGATCTGTAATTTGTATTTGAGCGACAGATACAAACAAAAGACGTTATGGGCTCTTACGATTGCGGGAGAACGGTAACTCCCTCCATGGGTAAACTCCCACTCTCAGCTTACCCACAGTTAAAAGTTTTGTGAAGAAAAAACTAAATAGTATTTGCCACTTTAGCCAACTCGTTTACATCACAAAACAAAAACATAATAGTTGCAATATATAGCCAAAAATACTAAAGTCATGTTGAAAATATTATAGCAAAATACGATTTTAAGCCCTCAAAATTATGAAAGCTTTAGTTTGTATTGTTTAGAATAGTGATGATAAAAAAAGAGTATAGTGATGTTGAACGTCTTGCAATTAAAAAAACACATGGAATCAAAAGTTCGGAATTCTTGGTTTCAATGGTTATTTGGTACTACCATCTTTTTATTGTGAACATTGTTGGTAAAAGTTTACAACCATAAGACATAAACATAAACAATGTCGTCTCTCAACTGCAAAGGCCGATTTTAATCTTTCATAGTTTCAAGTTTTGATAATCATAAAGCAAACTTGGAAGCTAAAAGAAATTGCATATGTTGTCATTTTTTTTTTCATTTTTAATTAAAACCTTCTTTTACATCGTTTACGGTCATCCTAACTCCCTACAAATGACGCCCAATCTATACGCCTAGAAAAACATACAATGGTTCATATCTAGCTTATTTTCTCAGGCTTTCTTCTGTTTTTTCTGGACCAAAGGTGGCGGGGGAAAGACATTTCGAAAGAGCATCGCAGATAAAATAGCTCCGGTGAAGGAGCTGATCCAATACACATAAAAATGGTCCCATGTGTTGTGCGACTTATATATATATGCCCAACCAAAAGCCTGCATCGCAATACCACATGATTATATATCAATATTCATTTGAAAATGTAGAGAAAAGAACAATTAATTGTTGAGTAGGATCAGTAGTGAACTTACAATGGCAGGATTCATGGATGGTCTAGTGAATTTAGATCCAACGATGAATACGGAGACGGTAGCCATAGCAAGCAAGAAAGTTTTAGCCAACAATTTCCTAGGACCTCTTAGGATAATTAGTAAAACCAAAAATGTAACGCAAAAGCTTAGGATCACTTCTGTAATAGCTCCAATATGTGTATCGACTTTCAATGAAGGCCCTCCAATCATAGCTTTGTATCTTTCCGGTATCATCTTCATGATCGTTAATGCGCCTCCTGCCGCACCAACTGCCTATGTATGACATCAGAATATTCACATTTTCTCTTTTAAAAGTTTTGTAAAATAAAAAATGTAAAACCCAAAGTTCAGTGATTCTAGATTTTGTAAAGAACTGATAGAAAATGATTTAGACTTTAATTAGTGGATTCTCATTTGAAGAGACAGGACTCAAGCAAGGAGCCAATACTCAATGTCCCAAACATCTTGAATCGATTCGTTACGGTATATATGTCATTGTTAATCAAATACATCTTCACTAGTTCACTTTAAAAGAAAAATTGAAGTTTCACTACATTTCTTTCTCCAATGGTGATTTAACTTTTCAAAATACTTTGAATGATGAAAAGAAAAGAATAAATATGTTCTGTTTCAAAAACTAGCTAGACTATATATACATGTGCATGATGTACCTGAGCAGGAGATCTAATGGCCAATGAGAAGAGAGAATCTCTGGAAACGCCAGCGGTATAAAACGCAGCGTTTCCACAAGGATTGAAGCTAGCACCACCAAGAAAGTCTCCAATAACCGTAAAGATCGAAATGGAAACGAAGACGACCAAAGTTGAGATCACCGGAGGAGCCCACGTGAGGCCATGAAATCGGGTGGCGGAAACAATCGCCGCAGTCTGTAAACCAAAAGTGGCCGAGAGAATAACCCACAAAAATGTTATCGCCATATCCCCTAAAGCTGATTTCACCGCACTCATCTTTTCTTTCTTTCGACGAATGTAACGTTTTCTCTTTTGTTTTGAACGTGTATATATATATGGGTTCGAGAAGATTGTTTTTTTTTTTTTTTTTTTTTTTTTTTTTTNTCGAAATGAAGGATATGTATTAGTTGTTCAATCAAATTTTATATTCTTTTTCATAGACGTATTGAAAAGGAAGATATGTTTGAGTGACTCACCTAGCTACTTGATAAGAGTTTTTGGGGAGGGAATTAGTGTTTGGGATGACAACTACATGAGAGAGGTCTCTTTAATTCCTAGTCGGATTGTATATTAGTTGTTTAAATTTCTATACCCCTAAATCACAATTTGGTAAAACAATAAGAGCCAACACCTATCCTTTTTATTTTAACGTGTCAAGCCCATGTTTTTTAATATACACAGTTTGGTGATATCTATACATAGATGAGGGTTATATTGCAGGTGACGTCTGAGTTGAGAGTATTGATTTTGCACAAAAATTTTAAGTGGATCACAATTGATGAGTTCATGAATTTATTTGCATTAAACCATATTCTTTACTAGTAGTATCTTAAAAGTTTATCATTCTGACATTTTGATGGAGTGACACATTTGGCGAGGAAACTCGTTTACATGTTTTGTGAGAAAATCCGCTTCCAAGAGAAAATGCTATTTTTTTTTTTTTTTTTTGTCAACCCCGCATTAATATCAGTTGAGCTATACATGATCCAATAGCTCATTTAAGTTACTTATTATAGTGTGTTTTAAAATTTAGTCATTTATGGAAATAAAAAACTAAAATGAGTGAAAGATTAATTAAAATAAAAATATATGAAAAGTTCTAAAAATTAAAACATTTAGGTAAAAAGATAATTATTTGGTTGTAAAAATAAATTTATAATATACAATAATTATTGATACAAGCATATGTCTCTTTTATATATCTCCTCTAAATATCATATCACACAAATTGTATTTCTTTTTGGAATTGGACAAAGTAAATTTCTTCCATGAAAAAACAAAATAAAAATGTCCACAGTCAAAAGTCGGCGCTCACAAAACCTATATAATTATTTAGTTGTAAACATATATTTATATCGTATAATAATTATAAATATGTCTTTTTTATGTATCTCCCCGAATATATACCATACGTATTCTTTTTCTTTTTCAAATGGGATTATAAGTCCTCCATACAAAAGGAAAAGAAAATCTCATACATATAAATATCTACGAGAACAATAAAAAAAGTCATTATAGATACAACAACTTGTTTGTTCTCTCTTGAGAGAAACAATTAAGTGAAGTTCTCTTGTTGGTTCGAGAAACTATGTCAAGGTTTGATGAAGCGTACGATGAAGAGGAAGAGGTTGGGTTTAAATTTAATCCTTCAGCCGAGGAACTCATACTTTCTTACCTCCTACCTAAGGTTCAGAAAAGAGCAAACGATTATTTCGAATTAGAAGACAAGGATGACATCTACACGAAGGAACCATGGAAGCTTCATAAAACCGAGACTGATTTTTTCGAGCCCAAAGAGTGGTACTACTTCGTGAAACGGACTCAGCTCTCTAGTAAAGCTAAAGGAAAACGGCCCAAGCGTAAAGTTGAAGGAGAGACATGCAAAGGATGTTGGAAAGCCACGGGAAAATCAAAGAATGTCGTGTCGGAACAGACTGGCCAAGTAATTGGGAAGGAGATTAGTCTCAGTTTCTATGTCGACAACGGCGAGAAGGAGGAACCGACTGGTTGGATCATGATCGAGTACTCTCTCCTCAGTGACTCCTTCCAAACCCAAGTTCTCTGCCACCTCAAAGAACCATGATTCTGTTTTCGTCAATTCCATTGATGACCTTTTATCTTTTGTTGTTAGGATTCTTCTTTTTCTTTCTGTATCTCGTTTATACGTTGCATACATTCGTTTCCATGTCCATGTATTTGTTTACAGTAAACTCTTATTTTTGAAGGAGTTTAGTTGTTTTTTTGTTAATGTCGTCAGATCGTTTATATATATTTGCAACTTTAATTTCACATGTTTTTTTGCCTTAAAACGCTACACTACATATTTGTTTCGTGGACGACCCTGACCTAATATATGAATCTGACATTTGTGATATCAATTAAATTGAGTCTCAAAAATAAGATACGTATTCAGTTACAAAAAAAAAAAAAAAAAACAAAAAGATACGTATCCAGTTACAAAAAATATAAAATAAGATACGTATATATCCATTGGGCATATAATATATATACGAGAAGAAGGAAGTTTGTTGGGTTTCTTGTAACTCAAGTAATAAATAGTTCTGACATAAATCTGTGAAGTGATATAACTATAAGCTTGTTAAATTGAGCAAATACAAAGTTTTTTTTCTTTCTTAGTAAGATTTAACTATAAGCTTGCTAAATCGCTTTGGGCTAAATCGCAAAGCCTTCACGATATTTCTTATTGGGCTCATTCCTAAAAGGAATCATACTAATGGGAGAGTCTCTTGGACAATCTTTGTCTAAACTTGATTGGAGACTTGGATTGATATCTCAATAGCCATTAATAAATATTACTAAAGTTTGTGAAGTGATATCATATGAGCTTGGCGATTTGATTAACGTTATCATCATTGTGGTCGCGGGTGCAATGTAAGTAAAAGTTGTGTGACAATCAGTTATATACCTAAAATGTGATTTCAATGGATTGATTAGGGTAAAAGTTTCTCTATGTTTGGGTTCTAAGATCATCCGTATCGATCGAAACATATTGCAGAGATTTTGAAGTTCTCATCTCATTTGATATATCTCAAGAGTTCTGTTTATATAATCGTCTGGATATCCTTTTTATCAAATTGATATTAAATTTTTTTTTTTTGTCTATTTATATCGGTGATTAGTAGAAATTGATTACAGAGATTATTGTCTTAAGTTTCTGATGAGAAGTGGTCCGTCTCTTTGGATATGTTAGGTAGCCCTACTCTTTGTGTGTGTTAGATATATGTTTTGGTTTCGTAAATTTTTTTTTTTATTTGGACTGTTTATTGGGCATGTAATAACTTACAAAAATTTGTTAAAAAAAACAAAATAAAAGAAGTTGAAGCTTTAATTTTTATTTATTATACCCAAATATAAAAACCATATTGAGCGGACTGATAAATGCACAAGAGGGACAAATTTGTTGGTCGGAGTATGGCAGCAAAAAGGTTTGACTTTTGAAAATGTGAAGTTTGACTGTGATTCTCCCCAAACTTCTTCACCGTCATCGTCCAGCTTACGCAACCACATAGGCACATACAGACATACTTATTAATTTTGAAACATCTCAACTGAAACAATTTTTTCTAAAGGCAACAACATAATTTTATTATTAAAAAAAAAGAGTGCTGCCTTTCAAGGATGTAACGCCATATTCATTTTTTGGATTTAAAGAAAAAAAAAGAACAATCAGAAATATATGGTAATCAATTTATAGTGGTTGAAAAAATTATAAAATTATGTTCAACATTTTTTATCAGTTTTAGTAATAGTCATCATTTGTAGATTCTAGAAATACCAAAAATATTACATTTTCACAAGCTCTACAAATATAATTTGGATCTCGATTTTAGAGCTCTCGATTATCAATAGACATAGCTAATTAGGTACTTGAGAATAAAACAGACGCTATGATTTGGTTTAGATGATTATGGCTTGTGGAACAATGTTGTTTATTGAGTTTATAAGTTAGGTTCATTAAACAAATGAGATTTGACTAATAATTGTGTATAGTTCTAATTTTCCCATTGGGAAAAATACAAAAGATAGCAAAATATGGTCAACGACAAATAAAAGTCAAAATTTGTTAATTTTCTGACCGGATATCACTCCACGAGGCCAACGTCTGGTTTCAGTTTTGGACCAATTTTAAAAGTTTGGACAAATAGGGATAATTAAAAATTATTGCATTTAAGAAGTCCTACTTTACAGGTCTCATATATGTTTTATTTATCATTTTTTTTTCTATAGTAGTATATATATTAAATTCACTCTCAAATCAAATGTAAACATTTAACTGTTTTCATTCATTTATATAGGGGCTCATTGATTGAACATGATGGAAAACTATTGAATCATCAATGTGCATAAGAGCATCATTATTCATGATCCCCTAATGGAGATCTTTTGATTAAATTAATAATAATTATATTAATTAAATAATCTAATGATCCTACTAAGGTTTTTTGTAAAAAATCCATTGTACTCATGATCCCCCAATGGGGATCTTTAGACATAATTTAATTAAACTTATACTTACTTCATAACCACAACCATCAAAAGAAATACATC
>OVAF01000040.1:0-34911 GCA_900406245.1 Odontarrhena argentea
AAAAAAAAAAAAAAAAATATATATATATATATATATATATATATATATATATTTAACCCTCTACTATAGTATATGTTTTAAAAAATAATAAATTAGACCATTTTCAATATGGAGCATACGAGGACAAGTAACGGGGCTTTGGATCATTGTACTCTTTTTTCCTATCCCAAATTAGTTATGGCTACATTGAAATTAAGTCGTGTCTTAAAGTCCAGATCACCCTTGTTTAAAAAATTACAATAGTGGTTTGACCCATAAAAAGAAAAAAAGCTAAGCTTAAGCAATCAATCAATCAAAGAGACTCAAAAAAGAAACTGGGGGGAGATTTTGAGGCGTGAGTAGCGGAATGGGACCGACAAAAGAAGGTCGTGTGGTGGGAGTAGTCGAGAGTCTCGTAGGACCATGGAGCGATACATCAACTCTTAACTTTTTGTACATACCATCATCATTTAAGGTATACTCAAATGTAGTCCTACATGGTACACAATAACTCCTTAAAATTTCAATTTCATTTATGCATTGTATATTTATTTGTTGTACTATACAAAAAGATTGCTTTAATTATAGTGTTATGTTGTCTTACATATCTCTATCTATTGAATCTATATTGTTAACTATTCACATATCTTGTATACATCATGAAACCAGCTCACAGTTTGGTTTAAAGTTGAAGTGCATTTTTCAACACTGTCTTCGAAAGTCCAAACATTTTTTACCGCGGAGTTTATCTTGTTCTTTATGGTTCAAGTCGAATATGCGGAATCAAGGATATTAATTGTGATTACAAACCAAGACTAATAGCTCAACTAGATTTTCAGTAAAGTCTAGATATCGCTGATTCAAGTGGTTTTTAGGATGAACAATGACTATCTAAAATGCTTTGATTCCAGATCTAAATGAATGACGGGTCTAGACCAAAAACCTCTTACTTACATAAATAAATGAAAAATTGTGATTTACAAGGTCATATGGATTTTTTTTTTCTTTTTTTTTTATTAGAAGTTAGAAAAAGCCAAAAAAAATAGACAATACAAAATTTGAAAGATGTTTAAATTTTGGATAGTACTTTAAAGATTGGCTTAATGAAAAAGCACTCACCACTAATTCATGCAATTTAATCCATGTGATTTGTCTTTATTATTAACTAAACCGAACCTACTGGCAGATTGATTTGGTCAGCAATTTTTTGAACTACTAGTACTAACAAACATAAAGAAACCATCTCATGTTAAACCCCAAAAAAGTCTACACTAGTTACAACTAACAACGAACAAGGATAGACTTGGTCTGCTTCTCTTTAGTTTTGTCTCTTCTTCATTAACGAAACAAAACGTTTTCTCTTTTTCTACTCCCAAAACTGGACGTTGATACAATACAAATGTGCACCAAACCCAAAACTAACCGGCTTTATCCAGAGACCAACCAGGTAATCGGTTTGCTCACGGATGTTACCGATGTTTGAAATGGCTGATGCATGAGTTATATGCTCCAAACCGAACTAGGAAGAGAGGAAGATATATGCTCCAAACACCGGGAAGGTAATCAAAGCAGATGCCTGGAGATTTCATTTAACAATTTTGATTTAAGGATCAAACAAAATCAAACACTGACTTAACCAGTTTACTAGATATGAAAGTACTGACTAACATACCATGAAAAACACCACTTCTTTGTTTGCAAGAGTCGCTGTGATCTCGTTTCTTTCCATCTCATTCTTGATGAAGCCTTGCAACTATAAAGAATCAAGGCAAAGCGCGGTTACAAAATAATTAGGTCTTAAATTATGGAGGGTGTGAAATAGAATTATTTGAAAACAAAACCTGGTGGTGATATTTGGTAACAGCTTCCCAGAGGCTCTTTAACTGTGACATGGCTTGTGAGAGACACGAGTGCGCAACGAGAAAAACATTCTTTCCTTCCCAGTGGAGGTCTCTCATGAACTAAATACAGATACATAATGGAGAAGTGTGAAGCTATGAGATGATTAAACAATGCTTTTAAGCTTCTATTCCTCAGATTTTATATCACTATAAATCTGACCACTGCATTTGGACTTTACCTTTAAGAAAGTGCATTTGCTTGGCTGACGCCTTCGGTTATTAAATTCTCTCATCTTCAAGATGTAATAAAAACAGAAAAGCCCATCATTAGGAACGTGAACCTATACACTAATTGGTCAAAAATACAAGTTTCAACTGCATGAAACGACAAACTTATATGAAAAAGTAAAACACCTGCTCAAGATGCTGAATCTGAATCCACTGCTCCGTAACAACTTCATTCATCTAAAAATGATAACGAAAGCATGGCAGAACCATAAGCGCATGGAGCATTTGGCGACAAAAGCAATCTGAAAACTCATTTACATACAAAAAACAGACAAATTTCGTCTGCAACCACAGCAAAAGGAACTAAGCCCCTAAAGTAAGCACAAAAGCCAAAGAAAAGTTTGATACAACACATAACACATGTAAGATCATTTAATGCTTTAATACCTAGCAACATAAAATTTGATGCCAGTATATATTCATTTCCCTTAAGATCCAAACATATGAATGTTACATTTAGAGGTTTACAGGAGAAGGTAAGAACATATAAATGCTATACTTTGAACTGAACTAAGAGATGATTCTAACCTACAAAGAATAGTTCAAAATTTCTGCTTTGTATAGAAAATCAAAGTACCAAGTACAGTCAAACAAAGCAAATAATTACCTGTTCAACTTCCAAAGCGGTAGCTTTAACTTTATCCTCAGCCTCTCTTGCTTTATCCTCCGAAACATGAAGCTCGAAGTTGATTGTTCTCAAGGCAGCCCAAAGGAGTTTTACCTAGCATTGACAACCCTGTTCTTTAGATTAGCGGAGTTGAAGAAAAAGTAACTTCCTGTCTTGGCAGAACACAAATTTCAAAATAAAACGATCACAAAATCACTTTGCGAGAACAAACCTCTTCTTCCAACTCACTTATCCGTTTTTGTACCAAAGGTAAGTCGCCCTGGAGATCAAGTAGCAAGTGTCAGCAATGCAACTATCATGATAAAGTTTCACCACAGTATACACATTTCGATTGAGAAACAAAGATCCTAATTCGAAAGCAGAAACATAAGAAAAACCGTGGATACGCTTCTAAGGATATATAAACCGATACAGGAGACGCCGATATTACCAACATCGAGTATGATAATCTCAACTATGAGTAAACATTGATGTCCTAAACTAAACTGAACTAACCTCGACATTGTATGAAGCAGACTGCAAATCAAGACTCTGAGTTTCAGCATCTTGGATCAACTTCTCAAGCTCTTTCAAGTAAAGGTTCTTAGCATCTACCTTCTCTATAGTCGCCTCAAGAACAGCTTCTACATGATCAGATTCACAAAATTAAGCAACTAAGAAGAAACAAGCATCACTAACAAGAAGAGAAGAAATTTTACCCAATTGTGATATTCTGAGCTTAGCTGCTTCGAGATCATTGACCAAGTAGTGATCAGAGCCGATCTGGTTGTAATCAGAGGAGAAGACGAAGAGTGGTGAAATGATAAGGGAAAGAAACAGAGCAGCCAAATGTATTCCCATTCTCCGTCACCGGAATTCCAACGGTTTTTCCGGCGCCGGCAATAAGAGTCCAAGACAATGCAATTTCGTCTTCTTCGGCGGATTTGAGATTCGAAGGTACCAACAAGAACTAAACNGAAAGAAACAGAGCAGCCAAATGTATTCCCATTCTCCGTCACCGGAATTCCAACGGTTTTTCCGGCGCCGGCAATAAGAGTCCAAGACGATGCAATTTCGTCTTCTTCGGCGGATTTGAGATTCGAAGGTACCAACAAGAACTAAACCGGGTCGAGAAATTCTGAAATTGAACCGGGTTAATGTGATTATAAAAACGACATGAACTGCGCCTTCCGAAACAGAAAACGGCACGGTGTCTTTTTACGAGGTCCGTAAAGAAACTGAAGAAACTCTTGCAACCTGCGAGATCTGAAAGATAAACACAAAAACAGACCAGGCTCGTGATTATTAAAAGGTCTTCAAGAGTTTAGTATAATCTAAATTTTAATAAATTAAAATTAAATTAAAAACACACACAAGGAAAGGATCATAAAAAAAAGCTTCATAAACACATCAACGGCAGAAACAAAAACAAGCACGCGATTCGCTGTAGAAATCCTCAAGTTTCGATTTTTTTTTTTAAAAACGTTTTTTTTTTAGAAGAAACAAAGAATTTTGATTAAAATTAAAAAGAAAGAATAATATGAAGGAGGTTGAAATTGAGATGAGTGGTACGAGCCCTGTTGTTTTTCCTTTTTGGATTTTACTATTATTATTGTTCTTCTTATTTATTTTTACGTTTTTCCCTCAATAATCTCCAAAAGGTGGATTATGTAGAAAGCCCTAGTTTCTTTGTTCTTCGTCTGTTGTTTTGTTTCTATTGTGAGATTTTTTTTGTTACGGCCGTTTCTGGGTTCTCTATGGACATGGCGTCTGATGAAGAAGATCATCCTCATCATCATCATCATCATCAGATCAAGAACAATGATAATAGTAAGAAGAAGAAGATGATGATTGATAATTCCAATTCCAATCCTAAGCCTAAGCGTCAGATGAAAACTCCTTTTCAGCTTGAAACTCTTGAGAGAGTTTATTCAGGTTTGGTTTTGATTCTGATTCTTTTGTTTTCTGTGTGTTGTTGTGTTGTGTTCGTTTTCTGATTTGGGTTTGGTTTTTTTAGAGGAGACNAATTCTTTTGTTTTTGTGTGTGTTGTTGTGTTGTGTTCGTTTTCTGATTTGGGTTTGGTTTTTTTAGAGGAGACGTATCCATCGGAGGCGACAAGGGCTGAGTTATCTGAGAAATTAGATTTGTCAGATCGGCAATTACAGATGTGGTTTTGTCATAGGAGGTTAAAGGACAAGAAGGAAGGTCAGGTTAAGAAACCGGTTAAACTACCGCCTCCTCCTCCTCCGGCTGCTTTGTCTTCGGTTAATGAGTTACACGAACCGGATTCTTCGAGATCTGGTTCGGGTTCTGGGTCTGGTTGCAGTCCTTATTCCGAGTCAAGGAGGAATTTCGTGAGTGGTAGTAGTAGTTCTCGAGCTGAAATGGATGATTATGAGCGAATAGGGAATGCGGGGTATGAGCGGAGGGTGTCTACGATGGTCCGTAGAGCTATTGTTTGTATTGAGGGTCAGTTAGGAGAGCCATTGAGAGATGATGGACCTATTCTTGGCATGGAGTTTGATCCGTTGCCTCCTGGTGCTTTCGGAACACCTATAGGTATGTTATATTACTCTTTAGTCGTTATTACTGGAGACAATTGTTGTGATAAGTATTGGTTGGAGATAATTGATCTTAAACTTGTCTGTTTACTATGTTATAGCATTGAGTTTCTGTTTCTCATTTTCTGATTTTGTGTTCTTTTGTCGTGGATTAACTATTGTAGGGATGCAAAAGCATGCAGGTCACCCATATGAGAGCAAAATGTATGACCAACATGATGCCCGACATCGAAGAGTTAGTTTTCTGACTAAACCAGATAGTCTCTATTTAATTTCTTTTGTTTGGAGTTGAATTGGGTCACCTAGCTATTATTTCATGCTGCTTTGAGGTCAGGAAAAGATAAGGTAGCAGTATCGCAGTAGACCAGCTAGAGAGGTTACATAAACTGATTTATGATTTGTATGGAAGGGAGTATCTTTAAGTGGGCATAAAGGGTGACGTATTAGTCTCATGGTGGTTACTGTTTGTTAGAAAGATAAAATTTACTTCATGGGATATATTCTCTTGGTTGTGGATTCATGTAATCACACTTTTATATTATTTTCGTTTACTACTTCACTGAACTTATTTGCTATTGTTAATTATAGTCTCAAGCTGCTGGTCGTTCTTTCCATGAGCAACAGTCTCTGGATGATCCGTCTTCCTTTACACCTGAGATGTATGGACGATACTCTGAAAATCATGCCCGTAGTATGGACTATGAAGTTGCACGTTCTAGGAGTTCATCATATTTGCACGGGAATGGACCTTTACCAAGGTCCCATGGAAATGCATCTCGTAACTGTTCTATATCTCAACAAGACATGCCTAGCCCCATTGGTCCATCAGGTCATCATGGTGATCGTTTCCTGCTGGATAAAGACTCATCAGTCCTCGGGACAGAAGATCCATATTTGTTGTCTGATGGGGTGCGTAAGGGAAAGGTAGCTTCCTGTGCCAACTCTGTTTTCCTCTCTCTTTTGGTTCACAAGGTTTTTATTTTGTTGTAATGTTTTTATTCTCTGTTTACCTTCACAGGTTAATGATGGTAGACTTGTTCGAGGGAGTGAACATCAAGAGATTCGTGCTCCGAAAGATCTTGAGAAGCTAGAACTTCAAAGGAAACGGGTATATTTTTTTCTTCATTTCTCATCCTTTTTACTGCTTACTGCTTATTAGAAAGGTCCTATTGTCTTTTATTAGTATCTTTGTAACAGATAGTAATGACTTGATGCTTGTGTCCTCAGAATGAAGAACGCATGAGAAAAGAGATGGAAAGGCATGAGCGTGAGAGGCGTAAAGAAGAAGATAGGTTGATGCGTGAAAGAATAAAAGAAGAGGAAAGGGTACAGCGTGAACAGAAACGTGAAATGGAAAGAAGAGAAAAGTTCTTACAGAGAGAAAACGAACGTGTAAGTCTGCAAAAGTTTTGCAGCAAAACCATACCCTCCTGTTATTCTGTAGTATTTTAGATGCTGAGATTGAGCAACTTGTGTTGGAATTTTAAAGGCGGAGAAAAAGAAGCAAAGAGATGAGCTTCGTCGGGAGAAAGACGCTGTTAGACGCAAGCTTGCCATTGAGAAGGCAACTGCACGTAGAATTGCTAAGGAGTCTATGGATCTAATTGAAGATGAGCAGTTAGAACTGATGGAACTGGCTGCTACTAGCAAAGGATTGCCCTCAATATTACAGCTCGATCATGACACGTTACAAAACCTTGATCTGTATAGAGGTATTGTCTCTTTAAATGCCGAAATTGATTTAGCTAGTCGTGAATTTGGTACATGCTATGGCCTTGTCTGGAATATTCCATATTGATTGTAGCATGTTAAGATACTCATACTGCCAAGATATGTTGCTGATGCTCATTTTTCTATTGAGTTGATTAAATTATTGTAAAACATTGATTGGGTAGCAGATTTTTAATTTTCTTTTTTATAGAAATTACTCAAGTAGTTGCTCTTAACCCTGCTAGATTGGCTTAATTTCTTTTATTTTTATTTTAGTTTTCGTAAGTTCTTTCTAGATCTTGTCATTTATCATAGCTATTCTGTTCTTTCAGATTCTCTGAGGACATTCCCACCAAAGTCTTTGCAACTGAAAATGCCGTTTGCTATTTCTCCATGGAAGGATTCCGAGGAAAGTGTTGGGAACCTTCTAATGGTATGCTCTATACATCCACTCTCCGTATTTTTTTAAATTAATACCATCAGGAAAGTCTGAATCAGATTCAGAACACTTGGACCATTTTGGATCTTGAAATCAGTTGAAATTTTCTTCATGTTTTATGCATCCTTTTGCATGTTTAGATATCTAATAGTGTGGTTGTTTTTCAGGTTTGGAGATTCTTAATATCATTTTCTGATGTTCTTGACCTATGGCCTTTTACCCTGGATGAGTTTATTCAGGCTTTTCATGACTATGTAAGTATCACTTTAGAACTCATTCTGAGATGTCTCTGTTTTTACATGTTCCGTTGTTGTTTCCTTCATTCCATTGTTCTTGCTCTGTATTTGATATATATTCTATTGTAGGACTCAAGGTTGCTGGGAGAAATACATGTTACTCTTCTAAGATCAATAATACGAGATATTGAAGATGTTGCTAGAACACCTTTTACTGGAATTGGAAATAACCAATATACTACAGCCAATCCTGAGGGTGGACATCCACAGATAGTTGAAGGGGTAACTTCTCTATCTATGTACTGTGATCCTTTTCTCTTTCTGGGTAAAGTCAGGTGGCTTAACCTTTCCTATGCTACCTTCTTTTTCAGGCTTATACATGGGGGTTTGATATTCGCAGTTGGAAAAAGCAGTTGAATATACTAACATGGCCTGAAATACTGCGACAATTGGCACTTTCTGCTGGATTTGGGCCTAGACTGAAGAAAAAAAGTTCCCGATCAACCCATCCTGGTGACAAAGATGAGGTACTTAACCACGCTTGTGTGCCTTTAAATCCTAACAAATGTTTACTTACAAATAAAATGAAATTCTGGAACCTAGGCTAGGCTTTTACATGAAGATGTCTGGGGTTGAATTTTTCTTCTTACACATCGTTTTTGCTTTGATTGTTAATGCAGGCTAGTGGTTGTGAAGATATCATTTCTACTATTCGCAGTGGTTCAGCTGCTGAAAGTGCTTTTGCATTAATGCGGGAGAAAGGGTTACTGGCTCCACGCAAATCAAGGCATCGATTGACACCTGGAACTGTCAAATTTGCAGCCTTTCATGTTCTTTCTCTTGAGGGAAGCAAGGGACTGACAGTATTAGAACTTGCCGACAAGATTCAGGTATATCTATAATCTTTATCTGTTTTGCGGTTTCATGATTGAAATATTTCATTTACATAATTTTTATGGTTTCTATTTGAAGAAATCCGGACTGCGAGACCTGACAACAAGCAAGACGCCCGAGGCCTCTATCTCTGTTGCATTGACAAGAGATGTGAAGCTCTTTGAAAGGATAGCTCCTTCGACGTATTGTGTACGAGCTCCTTATGTGAAGGATCCGGCCGATGGGGAGGCAATACTCGCAGATGCTAGGAAGAAAATAAGGGCATTTGAAAATGGATTTACAGGTCCAGAAGATGTTATTGAACTTGAAAAAGATGAAGAATTTGAATGTGATATTGATGATGATCCTGAGGTTGATGATTTAGCCACTTTGGCATCAAAAGGTGCCAGTCTCGGTGAAGCGAATGTTTTGTCTGGAAAGGGAGGTGATAGTATGCTATGTGATCTGAAAGCAGATGTCAAGAGTGAGATTGAGCGAAGTAAAGATACAGCGGTTGGGTGCGTTGATAGTAAGAATGTTATGGTTGATGAAAGCAACCACGGCCAATCATGGATTCAAGGCCTTACAGAAGGGGATTACTGTCATTTAAGTGTTGAAGAGCGACTTAGTGCTCTTGCTGCTTTAGTCGGCATTGCCAATGAAGGAAATTCTATCAGAGCTTGCCTTGAGGTAAAGTCTGAACAGAGAATAACTTGATCTTCTAAGTCTCTTACTTGTTTTCTGATTGAAATTTATTTTGTAGGATCGTATGGAAGCAGCAAATTCTCTTAAAAAGCAAATGTGGGCTGAAGCACAGTTAGATAACAGCTGCATGAAAGATGTACTTAAGACTGATACTCAAAACTTAGCAAGCTGCAAAACCGAACCAACTATGGGTCTACAAACCATCCAAAGCTCTGCTCGTGAGAGGGATAGTTTTGACAGAGACCTTTCTCACCTTATAGATGAAACGAAGCCCCTGGAAATGGTTTCAAATGATCTTCATCAACCATCTGATCAGAGAGAGATTATTAATCAGGAGGCGAATATAATTCAAGAAAATCATTCTTCTCAACAAGGATATGCTGCAAAGAGATCACGCTCACAATTAAAATCATATATAGGCCACAGAGCAGAAGAGGTGTATCCATACCGATCTTTGCCGCTGGGACAAGATCGGCGCCACAATCGTTACTGGCATTTTGCTGTATCAGCATCTAAAACTGATCCTTGTTCAGGGTTTTTATTTGTTGAGCTCCATGATGGCAAATGGCGCCTCATTGATTCAGAAGAGGTAATAACAACCATAACACATTCGTAAACAGTTTGTTGCTGCAAGGTCTTTTATGTTTGCTAATTCTCAGCTTATGTAGAGATCCTGATCCTGCCTTGTGTAAATGTGTTCTGTGTAGGCTTTTGACACTCTGGTTGCATCACTGGATATGCGTGGGATCAGAGAATCTCATTTATGCATAATGTTGCAGAAGATCGAGGGATCATTCAAGGAAAATGCTTGCAAGAGTATAAAGCTATCTAGAAACCCTTTCATGAAGGAAAAGAGTGTTGTAGATTATTCTCCTGCAGGTTCTGTGAGCCCATCCAGTGCTATATCAGGGTCAAACTCTGATTTAATGGAAACGTCGACTTCTATTAGAGTTGAGCTAGGGAGAACTGACACAGAGAAGGGGAATTTATCGAAACGGTTCCATGATTTTCAGAGATGGATGTGGACTGAGACTTACAGTTCACTACCTTCTTTTGCTAGGAAATACGGGAAGAAGCGAAGTGAATTGTTAGCAACATGTGAAGTGTGTGTTACTTCTTATTTGTCGGAGTATACTCACTGTACTTCTTGTCACCAGCGATTGGACATGGTTGATAGTTCAGAGGGAAAGGTACTCGAGACAGGTTTGGCGGCGTCTCCACTTCCTTTTGGAGTCAGGTTGCTCAAAGCACTACTTGTTTTTCTGGAGGTAAAGCATCAGTGAACTTTGATGACTTTTTAAATTTACAATCAGTAAGAGGCTGGTTTCTTTGGTACTAACTTAACTATTAAAATTATTGGCAGGCATCTGTTCCAGATGAAGCTCTAGAATCATTTTGGACAGAGGAAAAAAGGAAAAATTGGGGGTTTAGATTGAATGCTTCATCATCACCTGAAGAACTTTTGCAAGTACGATCAGCTTATTTTTCGTTCCCTAAATTAGAACAAGTAGGAAATGATGTTTTGTTTTGAAACCCGGCATCTTCCTTTCTGACAGGTGTTGACTTCCTTAGAGAGTGCAATTAAGAAAGAATCTCTGTCATCCAATTTTGTGTCAGCAAAGGAGCTCTTGGGAGCTGCTGATACTTGTGATCCGGGGTCAGTTGACGTTCTTCCATGGGTACCAAAGACAGTGTCAGCGGTTGCTTTGAGACTTTCAGACCTGGATGCATCAATTATTTATGTGAAGCCGGAGAAACCAGAGCTGATCCCAGAAGATGAGAACGAGCACATTGTAAGTGTACCAGACCACATTGGTGCTGTTAAGAATTGAGTTATATTTATGGTTTTGAAATCTTATCTTGCCCACTTTATTTATGCAGTCTCTAGTCCCTAGAAGCTCTCCATTCAAAGGCAAAGGTCCCAGAGAGCAAGAAGACCAAGACATGGTTCCAAACTCGAGTATCAAACGAAATAAACGACGAGTAAGTTTTGGTTCTGGATCGAACAGAAAAGTGAAGAGGAAGAAAGCAGCACCAGGCGGTCCTAACAGAGTTGTTGCTGGTAGGAGAAATGTTGCAGTGAACGATATGAACTTAATGAGTGTTGAGCTGAACCACCAAGTCCCTGGAAGAGGAAAGAGGACAATTAGAAAAAGACCAGAGAGGGACGACGAGGACAATGACCGCATGATGAGCAGAATGGCTAACATTGCAAGGCCTAAAAGCGTAGAAGTTGAAGAGGAAGATGAGGAAGAAGAAGAAGAGCCAACATTCAGAAGCATTGATGAAGACTGGGCAGCCGAAACTCCTAGAGAGATGGACGAGGACTGGCCCAGTGAAACACCAAACAGAATGATGCCAACAATGCAAGTGGGTGATGAAAGTGACAACAGTTTAGGAGTTGAATCAGAGGATGAAGATGACGATGGTGGTGGTCAGTTTGTGGGTTACAGTCAGAGAAACAAGTGGGTACCAGATTGGAATAGTAATCCAAATGAACCCATGGAGGAAGAGGAGGAAGAAGAAGTCGTTGGGGTTGAGCAGACCGGAAGAGAAGAAGATGCAGAAATGAGTGAGAGCTCTGATGATGATGATGTTCCTGTTAATAACGCAGCAAACAATTTCCGTGGAGAATCAGAAGATTACAGTAGCAGCAGCAGTGATTCATGAATTGAGACCACACGAGGGAAGATTACGTTTCTTGAGGAAATATATATATATATATATATATATTTGATATAATATTGTTATAGGAGAAAATGAAAGATAGTTTCAGATTAGGTATTCACCTGAGAAAAGTTAGAAGAACATTTCTGATTAGTTTTGGTAAAGTCAAGTCAAAGCAAGGCATAGTATTTAGCCAATGCCTTTGTTATCATCATAAATAATTTCATTATTTTGTTGAGTATAAGTTAATGATTCATGTGTTATATATCTCCAAAGCTCTCTCTCACTGAACAAGAAATGTAGAAAAGTTATTCACTATGTACTTTGGGAGGGTATAATTGTAGCTTTCAGATCCTTTTCTTTCAAAGTGAGAATCACACTCGTCCTAGGAATCAGAGGCAGAATCTGACCATTAAATGTCAAAAGCTATAAGCCAAAGAGACATTTTGTGGTAAGGACTTAGTAAGGGTTGTGTTGTGTGTTTTTCACAAATCATTTGTCATGTGTATTCACAATCACATGAATATCTTCTGCTTCGATGTCTTGGAACCTTTTTCTCTGAGATTCTCTATAGAAAATTACATATTTGTTTTATAAGAATAAGTTAAAGACCAATTACAATAAAAATTGGTTTTGTAAAGTGAAAAGTTCTATAAATCATTAGATGGTCCAAAGGAGACCACTTTCTCAGTTACGTGATTATCTTTAGTTCTTCTTTTTTATTAACTGTTTTAATACGTTAAAAAAACTAATTTTAATCCTTGATACAAAGAATATACAAAAATATTATACGTAGTGAGAACTTTTACGTAACTGGTAAAAAAGAAAGGGTTAATGAAAATTTGTAAAGATAGTTGCATCTTAGGTATATATTTATCGCAAACCTTCGAAAAATAAAAAACAAACATTAAGTTTCACATACTTACATCAATTTTTTACTTTTTTTTTTCTTTTTATATCTGTAATGTTGGTTGGTCCATTTTGGATCTTATATTTGGTCCTATAAATAGGCCGGTATATAATGGATCGTGTATTCTTCTTTTACTTCCTTCGGTACACTCATTCTCCATTCCCGCATGTATTATGAATGTTCATTTGTACAAACTTAGCTGATTAAAATTTTTCTTTGGCACCTACCTAGACATTGTAAGAATAACTATAGACAAAATTATAGTTGTGAAATTCATTTAGAGTTAAATTATTCTTCTTTCAAGCAACATGTTTTGTTCTTTGAGATGATAATAAGAGTATTCGGTCGTAAGTTATCTTCTACGATCTCGACTCCAGAGTAACATTTTATTAAGTTTAGTATGTGGAAAAAGTAATGTCATATGGATATACGTGTTGGTTTCCTTCGTCATTTTGATCATTAATCAATGTGTTAATTTGATGTATTTCATATGTACAAATAATTTTATTTTGTAAGACTTAATGTTCATATAAATTTATTTAATCAATGTATTTAAATCTGATCCACTATATATATTTAGCCTCTTGAAATTCCATAAGCCACACATTGCACAACACATGAACATTAATAGATACACTGATACACACACATACAAACTTATATAAAGGCATAGGAGATGCGTGTAAATGGGAGAAAGTCCAACTTTAGAATGGACAAAGAACAAAAATATAACTTCAACTAGAAATTGAATAAATAGAAGATAGTTGTTAAAAACTTTTTATTAATTGTTACTCCTCAACCAAAAAAAGAAAAAAAGAAGAGAGAAAGTGGAAGAAGGTGGGATGTGAAATAAACTCAAATATTCTTAAAGATTAGTTAAAGTGAATGATTAAGCTTAATGGAATATTTACAAAAACAAAAGCTTAAGAGAATAATTATGATTGCAAGGTAGGAGGATCACCAAAACTTGGGCCTAATGAATTGGACCGCTGACTTTTCTTTCCTTCTTCTAGATGCTTTAATACTTTTAAATTTCTTTTGCTTCTTATACTTTCAAATATTTTAACAAAAAATATATATATTTAACCACGTAGAACCCACAAACTACTGTTGTTTGTGTAAATTAATTATTGGACCCATTGGTCAGATGTACACTAATATAGGTCACGAGAAAGCATAAGCTTTCATTAGCTCAATCTTAATATCTTGCTGGAATTTGACCACTAAAATTTTTAAACAAATTATATAATACGAAGTTGCGATTAAAGGGTCTTCTCTATTTTATATATGTGAATTTTTTACACGAATACTTGTGGTTGAGGAGGCAAAAACATGTATGCGCCGATGACTTGTCTAGCTACCGAGTTAAGTATAATTTTAGATAGGTTTTGAATAAAACAATATATCATTTTTCAGAAATCTTATATGATACATGTCTTGTAAAATTGTCATCGCACGTCGGATTATAAGAATTTTTCCAACATGTATATTATGATCAGAAGTTGCATGATGATTATTCTCTCAAAGTTTGCTAAAGTGGTACTTTATATATTTATTAGGTCCCGCAGATCTCATGGCAAGTGGATACTTCAAAAAAGTTTGGGTACAACCACAAAAGTTTTTATTTTGAAGATTTCACCAAAAGCAAAAGAAAAGAAAAAGAATCAACTTTGTGAATATATTTTACTAGAAGAAAGTTTTATTTTGGATTATTAATATATCTAGTGCATTATATGAAAAAGATAATCATGGTTTTATTGGTGTGCTTAACAGAAAGAAAAAATTAAGCCATTTCCATTTAATATATAGTCTTAAGTCTTGATATGTTTTTCATAGATCATGCCACTCATGTCTAATGATGGAATTATTTTAGAAAATTCAGTCACGGTTTATTGATTTTGAAGACATAAAGACTATATCTTGTTATCCACAATATATTTAAGATCGATTGTTATTTAAAAACATCTATATGTGGAAAAATCTTGACCATTAGATCTATGTTTTTTTGTTAGTTTTTTAATTTCATCAAGCAAAATACAACCTTATTATTTTTGGAAACTTTTTTGTATAACCCAAAAAGTTAAAAATAAGATAAGTAACAAAATAATCTATATTTGGGAAAATCTTGACCATTCGATTTATGTTTTTTTTGTTAGTTTTTAAATTACCAATTTTAAATACAACCTTACTATTTCAGGAAACTTTTTTAAATAACAAAAAAAATTGGAAAATTTGATAAGAAATCTTTATGGTTGAAAATCTTAACCATTCGATCTATATTTTTTTTGTTAGTTTTTGAATTTCCAATTTTTCTTTTCATCGAGCGAAATCCGACCTTAGTATTTTTGGAAACTATATTGTATAACCAAAAAAATTGGAAAAGTCGATAAGAAACAAAAACATCTTTATGTGGGAAAATCTTAACCATTAGATTGTGTTTTTTTGGTTAGTTTTTCAATTTCCAAGTTTTTATTTTCATTGAGCAAAGTCCAACCTTACTATTTTTAGAAACTTTTTTTGAATTACCAAAAAAATTGAAAAAATAAATAAGTAACAAAAACATATCTATTTGGGAAAATCTTTACCATTAGATCTATGGTTTTTTGTTAATTTTTTAATTTCCAATTTTTTATTTTCATAGAGCAAAATCCGACCTTATTATTTTTGGAAACTCTTTTGTACAACCGAAAAATTGAAAAATTATATAAGTAATAAAAACACCTTTATATGGGAAAATCTTGACCATTATATATGTTTATTTTTTAGTTTTTGAATTCCTAATTTTTATTTTCATCGAGCAAAATACAACCTTACTATTTTTGAAAATGTTTTTAGATAACAAAAAAGAAACTGCAAAATTAGATAAGTAACAAAAACACCTCTATTTGGGAATATCTTGACCATTAGATCTATGTTTTTTTTTATTAATTTTTAAATTTCAATTTTTATTTTCATCGAACAAAATACAAACTTACTATTTTGGGAAATTTTTTGTATAACCAAAAAAATTGGAAAATTAGATAAGAAAAAAAAAACATCTTTATTTGGGAAAGTTTTAACCATTAGAATTTGTTTTTCGGTTAGTTTTTTAATTTCTAATTTTTATTTTCATCGAGCAAACTACAACCTTACTATTTTCGGAAACTTTTTTGTATATCCAAAAAATTTGGAAAATTATATAAGTAACAAAACATCTCTATTTGGGAAAATCTTGATAATTAGATCTATGGTTTTTTGTTAATTTTTTAATTTCCAATTTTTTTATTTTCATCGAGCAAAATCCGACCTTACTATTTTTGGAAACTATTTTGTATAACAAAAAAATTGAAAAATTATATAAGTAACAAAAACACCTTTTTTTGGGAAAATCCTGACCATTCGAACTATGGTTTTTTTGCTAATTTTTTTATTTCTAATTTGTTTATTTTCATCAAGCAAAATACAACTTACTATTTTGGGAAACTTTATTGTATAACCAAAAAAATAGGAAAATTCGATAAGAAACAAAAACATCTTTATGTGGGAAAATCTAGACCATTAGATTTACGTTTTTTTGTTACTTTTTTATTTTCTAATTTTTAATTTCATCGAGCAAAATATAACCTTACTATTTAAGGAAACTTTTTTGTATATCGAAAAAATTGGAAAATTAGAAAAGAAACAAAAACATCTTTATGTTGGAAAATCTTAACTTTTAGATCTATGTTGTTTTTGTTAGTTTTAGAATTTCCAATTTTTATTTACATTGAGAAAAATACAACCTTATTATTTTTGGAAATTTTTTTGTACTACAAAAAAAATTGCAAAATTCGATAAGTAATAAAAACACCTCTATTTGAGAAATTTTGACCATTATATCTATGGTTTTTTGTTAGTTTTTTAATTTCTAATTTTTATTTTCATAAACAAAATAAAACTTTACTATTTTGGGTAGTTTTTTTGTATAAGCAAAAAAAATTCGAAAATTAGATAAGGAACAAAACATCTCTATTTGGGAAACCCCTGAGCATTAGATAATTGGTTTTTTTATTAATTTTTAATTTCCAATTTTTATTTTCATCGAGCAAAATACAACCTTACTAATTTGGGAAACTTTATTGGATAACCAAAAAGATTAGAAAATTAAACAAGAAACAAAAAAATCTTATTTTGGGAAAATCTTTACCATTAGATATATGTTTTTTTCTTAGTTTTTGAATTTCAAATTTTTCATTTTCATCGAGCAAAATCCAACCTTACTATTTTTGGAAACTTTTTTGTATGACCAAAAAAATTAAAAAATTAGATAAGTAACAAAACTATCTGTATTTGTGAAAATCTTGACCATTAGACCTTTGTTTTTTTGTTGTTTTTTAATATTCAATTTTTATTTTTATATAGCAAAATGCAACCTTACTATTTTGGGAAAATTTTTTGTATATAAAAAAAATTGAAAAATTAGATAAGAAACAAAAACATCTTTATGTTGGAAAATCTTAACTTTTGGATCTATGTTTTTTTGTTAGTTTTAGAATTTCCAATTTTTATTTACATTGAGAAAAATACAACCTTACTATTTTGGGAAATTTTTTTGTACAACCAAAAAAATTGCGAAATTCGATAAGTAACCAAAACACCTCTATTTGAGAAATTTTGACCATTAGATCTATGGTTTTTTTGTTAGTTTTTGAATTTCCAATTTTTTATTTTCATCGAGCAAAATCCAACCTTACTATTTTTTGAAACTTTTTTGTATAACCAAAAAAATTAATAAATTATATAAGTAACAAAAACACATCTATTTGGAAAAATTTTGACCATTAGATCTATTTTTTTTTGTTAGTTTTTTAGTTTTCAATTTTTATTTTCATAGAGCAAAATACAGCCTTACTATTTTGAGAAACTTTTTTGTATAACCAAAAAAAATTACAAAATTAGATAAGTAACTAAACATCTCTATTTAGGAAAATCTTGACCATTAGAGAATTGGTTTTTTTTTTTAATTTTTTAATTTCCAATTTTTATTTTCTTCGAGCAAAATACAACCTTACTATTTTGGGAAACTTTATGGTATAACCAAAAAATTAGAAAATTAAACAAGTAACAAAAACATATTTTTGTGGGAAAATCTTAACTATTAGATATATGTTTTTTTCTTAGTTTTTGAATTTCCAATTTTTCATTTTCATCGAGCAAAATCCAACCATACTATTTTTGGAAACTTTTTTGTATAACCGAAAAAATTGGAAAATTAGATAAGAAATAAAAACATTTCTTGTGGGAAAATCTTAACCATTAGATCTATGATTTTTTGTTAATTTTTTAATTTCCAATTTTTATTTTCATAGAGCAAAATACAACCTTACTATTTTGGGAAATTTTTTTGTATAACCCAAAAAATTGGAAAATTAGATAAGTAACTAAACATCTCTATTTGAGAAAATCTTGACAATTAGATAATTTGTTTTTTTAATTTCCTATTTTTATTTTCATCGAGCAAAATAAAACGTTACTATTTTGGGAATTTTTTTGTATAACCAAAAAAATTGGAAAATTAGATAAGTAACTAAAGATCTCTATTTAGGAAAATCTTGACCAATAGATAATTGATTTTTTTAACAAAATTTAATTTCTATTTTTTATTTTCTTCGAGGAAAATACAACCTTACTATTTTGGGAAACTTTATTGTATAACCAAAAAATTTAGAAAATTAAACAAGAAATAAAAACATACTTTTGTGGGAAAATCTTAACTATTAGATATATGTTTTTTCTTAGTTTTTGAATTTCCAATTTTTCATTTTAATCTAGCAAAATTCAACCTTACGATTTTTGAAAACTTTTTTGTGTAACTAAAAAAATTGCATGATTAGATAAGTAATAAAAACACCTCTATTTGAAAAAATCTTGATCATTACATCTATGTTGTTTTGTTAGTTTTTGAATTTCCAATTTTTAATTTCTTTGAGCAAAATATAAACTTACTATTTTCGGAAAATTTTATGTATATCTAAAAAATTGGAAAATTATATAAGAAACAAAAACATCTTTCTGTTGAAAAATCTTAACTATTAGATCTATGTTTTTTTGTTAGTTTTTGAATTTCCAATTTTTATTTTCATTGAGCAAAATACAACCTTACTATTTTTGGAAATTTTTTTGTATATCCAAAAAATTTGGAAAATTAGATAAGTAACAAAATCATCTCTATTTTGAAAAATCTTGACCATTAGTTTTTGAATTCTCAATTTTCATTTTCATCGAGCAAATCATAACCTTACTATTTTTGGAAACTTTTTTAAATTGATTGAAAATTGCAAAACTAGATAAGTAACAAAAACACCTCTATTTGGAAAATTCTTGAACATTCGATCTATGTTTTTTGGGTTAGTGTTTTAATTTCTATTTTTATTTTCGTCGAGAAAAATATAACCTTACTATTTTGGGAAACTTTTTTGTATAACCAAAAAATTAGAAAATTAGATAAGAAACAAAAACATTTCTATGTGAGAAAATCTTAACAATTAGATCTATGATTTTTTGTTAGTTTTTTAATTTCCAATTTTTATTTTCATCGAGCAAAATAAATCCTTACTATTTTCGGAAATTTTTTTGTATAACCAAAAAAATTGGAAAATTAGATAAGTAACAAAACATCTCTATTTGGGAAAATCTTGACCATTAGATAATTGGTTTTTTGTTAATTTTTTAATTTCCAATTTTTATATTTATCGAGCAAAATACAACCATACTATTTTGGGAAACTTTATTGTATAACCAAAAAAATTAGAAAATTAAACAAGAAACAAAAACATCTTATTTTGGGAAAATATTTACCATTATATATTTATTTTTTTTCTTAATTTTTGAATTTCCAATTTTCATTTTCATCGAGCAAAATCCTACCTTACTATTTTTGGAAACTTTTTTGTATAACTAGAAAAATTGCAAAATTAGATAAGTAACAAAAACACCTCTATTTTGAGAAAATCTTGACCATTACATCTATGTTTTTTTGTTAGTTTTTGAATTTCCAATTTTTAATTTCATCGAGCAAAATATAAACTTACTAATTTCGTAAAATTGTCTAATATATCCACCTTCCCATACCCATAATCACAAATACCCACTTTTATTAATCATATATACCCATTTTTCATCTATAATTAATTTAAGGTACTAAAATTTATAATTTATGGTTGAAACTTTGTAGGATTAGGGTTTAGTGTTTAATAAGTATTTGGGTTTAAGTTTTAAGGTTTTAGGGTTTATATTTTTGGGGGGTATGGTTCAAAACGTTTTTTTAGGGTTTAGAATTTTAGGGTTTAGGGTTTTAACCCTAAACCCTAGATTCTAAACCCAAAAACCCTATAAAATATTATAAAACATTTTAAAATATTAAAATTATTAATTTGGATAAAGATTGATATATTTTTTTAATAAATAACAAAAAAAGGGTATATGTGATTAAAAAAGTGGGTATTTGTGATTATGGGTATGGGAAGGTGGGTATTTGTGAATTTTTCCCTACTTTTTTGTATATGGAAAAAAATTGGAAAATTAGATAAGAAACAAAAACATCTTTATGTTTAAAAATCTTAACCAAATATTGTTAAGAAACGTATTAAAATATTGTTAAGATTTTTATTTAATAAAATATTGTTAAAGTATTTTATTGTTAAGAAACCTATTAAAAAATCTTAACCAAAAAAATTACAAAATTAGATAAGGAACCTATTAAAATCTTAACAATATATCAGTAACATTATATGTTTGGAAACTTTTTTGTATAACCAAAAAATTGAAAAATTATATTAGTAACAAAAACACCTCTATTTGGAGAAATTTTGACCATTAGATCTATGGTTTTTTGTTAGTTTTTTTAATTCCAATTTTTATTTTCATTGAGTAAAATACAACCTTAATATTTTGGAAAACTTTATTGTATAACAAAAAAAAATTGGAAAATTAGATAAGAAACAAAAACATTTATATATATGTAGGAAAATCTTTACCATCACAAATTAAATTGTTGATAGTGAACTCTTGAGGGATATTCTCCAACTTAAAGTCTTGTATTCTATGTATATGTTAGCAACCTCAAATATTTCCATTAAACCAGACATTTCAATTCCCTAACTTATATTTTATTTTCTAAAACTCAAAATAAGACAAAAAAAAAAAAGCACCAAATATAAAAAGTGTGGATTATATAAGCAATAAGACATATAGAAGAATGAGTCCATACAAATGAAGAGTATCCAACTACTCACAGAGTCACAATAACCGTTACACAAACGGTTACAATGCTTAGCTCGTGAGCGATGCAAAGCCAAATTTACAATCACACTAATCTTGTGTCATTATACAAATACACTTGCTCTTTTTCTCTGACAAAATTATCAAATAAAACCAAATAATTGAGTTTAACGCTTGCTAAAAGTATAAGAAAACAAATAATCATTAGTGGACTGATTTTTTAAAAAAAAATAATAATAAAAGAACAGAAAAGACCAAAACAGCTGTTTGAGTTTATCTATGCTCGAGTTTTGTTTTGTGGTAAGAAACAGACATCGAGATTGCATGCCGTTTCTTTGGTTTACACTAGTCCCTATGAATATGAATGACAAGACCCGACGCGATGTTTCCAAACTTTGGCTTTGTCTTGGGAATACTCGATTTTTCTGCTTTTCTCTTTTTTAGAAATATTTTTGTTTTTAAATAAAATATTTGTTCTTGATTTTTACCTCTCCGAATCACAAAAAAAAAAGAGAGAAAAACGTGAGGGAGGTGATATTATTTGGTTTTCAAAGTAATGATCTATATTTGACCCCCAAAAAGAAGAAGTAATGATCTATGTTATAGAAAATGTTGAAATCTTGTGTTGTTGCTGTGAAAAAATCTAGTCTTCGACCCAATGGTTAAAGATTTTATGACGTTGTATAAGTTTTTTTTTTTTCATCACTACCGTCGTTGTAAGTTTTTTTTTTCTAAAGAAAAACTCGAAATCATAACATTTTATATGGTTCTATTTTAAGAGTCATATTATCTTAGTTTGGTTTTTTTTTTTATATCAGCTCGGACTTGGAATCCCTATATTTTAGAAAAATCTTAACAATATTTTAATAGGTTTTTGGTCTTTGTACACACAAAAAATGCAAAGAATAGCAGAGAAGAAACAACCACATGTGAACCAAGATTAAGTAGTACTAAAATTAACTGTGATCATTAATGCTAATAAAAGTCTTGATTTGATAATGATGCTACTCTTTTCGTACATAACTTCAATTGTACGCTGATATTATTGCAATCCCCCATGTTCGGTTTGTGTATGAATTAAATACAAAAGAAAGAAAAAATTAAGATTTACACCACCTAAAAACAATTAATTACCTTCAAGCCTAAATATTTAAATATTTTCACTGGGGTAATAAAAAGCACAAGCACCACTCCTTAGATAAACTAGAAATTCAATAAATAAACTACTCCATAACTATACTTATGTTCAAAGATTAGTTGAATTATAAAAATAAGATAAAAAAATTTACAGTGTATACAAGTATACAATCTAAAGGATTTATTTATTTTATTGTATTTCTGTGCTTGTATCAAAATATGCAATTATTAGTATTTATACAATTGAAAGATTTACAACCATATTTTTTTAGAACCTTTAGTAGACTAGAATTTTGTTTAAAATAACCATGTAAAAATTATTAAAAAAAACATGGAATGTGTCATGACAAAGACATATTTGGATTAGTGCAGAGGTTTATAATGTTATATTTATATGGTGATGGTTCAACGTCAAAGTTTCTTTGGACGTGGGATAAAATTGATATATTATCTTTGTTTCTATTGTCACGGTGAGATGTGTTATCTTGTTATGTAGGGTCATTTCAAAACATAACACATTTTGAGTTACGTAAGGACAAAAATTAAAAAATTTAAGCTACGACACAAGAAAAAACAAAAAAGAATTGGAGTGTGGCATGCTATTTTTATTCAATAATTACTCAAACCAAATAATTAACTGTCGGTACATGAAGAATTTGATCTCCTGTCTTTTTCTTTATAAGTTTCATAATGTAATAATGTTGCATGAATTTGTTATCTTGTTTGCTTGTTCATAAATCAAGATAATGAGTCGTATTCATTACTCGATATGTACATACAAATTTTCATATTTCGACATTTACTATTTTGTGCATTTCGTTGTTGGGGAAATTTGAAACTCATTTATTGTCTATCATAAATTTTACTGCAAGATCCAAATTAGGTGGTGTATTAAATACTTTTGCAATGATTTTGTTTTATCTTAATTATGGCAAGGGGGATTCTACCATATTTACACATGTTTAGGTCGAATTTTAATTTTAGTAATTTCTCAAAATAAACATTAACATATGTACATTTCTTTCGCAATAAATCTCTAATATCAAATCCACGTAGAGCATAAACCATCACATAAAATCGTTTTTAATGTAAATTAAACTAATATATCAACATGTTGTGATCCAATATTGATGAAAAATTACTATAATATCCTAACAATTTTCTTATAAAATTTTAAAATCATAACTACACAAGTTATAGTTTAACATGATTTGTATTAGCGTTGTCATCATGTTACTGTGATTGTATGCGTTCGAATTCACTATAATACATATTTGTTGAGTTGTTGCTGAAAACAAATGTTGTATACATTATGTAGAAATATATTCTGTATTGATTTATCGGAAGAATGACAATTGCTACATTTTTTCAAATGAAAAACCAAGTTCACGGATCACAACTGCAAGAACTTTGTGATATTTATGCATATTTTAATTCAAATTTAGTGGAGGCCACAATAGTAAAAGGACTTTTAAAATGTTGATAGTAACAAAACAACAACTACATAGAATGAGACAAAAAATGTGCATAGAGAAAGTTCTTCAAAAAGTAAAATTTTAAAATAATATTTTAAACAAGATTAACTTAAACGTCCAGAAATATAATAATTTTAAAATAAGCAATTGGTGAAACAAGTAAAAACTCCAACGTCAATAATATGCAAACATAAAATTGTAGACCAGCAAAAATACTAGCTCGACATTTTGCTATGTGTCTTCTTGTGTAGGCAAGTACAAACAAATACAATTATGTAAACAAAAAACGTTACCCATCTACCAATTAGATAGTGATATTTTAAAGTTGTAGTCAAAACTTTAAAACGTCATTTTTTTTTTTCAACCACACTTTAAAACGTCATTTGCGTTACATATAATACAAGGTTGATTAGGTAGAAAAATAAATTTTTCAGTATTAGTTAATTAAGCAAGCGATTCTAGATAGTAATAAGTAATAAAATGTAATGAGATTTTTCTGGAGATTTAAAAAGAACCTCTTATGCATTTATTTGAAATTGTGATTTTATAATATAGCTGTATACTGATTACTTAATGGTTTTTTTTATTATGAACAAATGCTCACAACGATGTTTTTAATTAAATAATGTACTATCAATCAAAATTGCATGATTATTTTCTGAAATCACACATGAAATACATTAGAATATGAGAGTTAAATGGTCATCATCAAATAAATTATTTTACTAAAAAATATACCAAAAATAATTGACTTGATATATGGAAAATGTAGATTTAATTAGCATATATTCCCTCTGGTATAATTTGGTTTTTTGGGTGAACTTAATTTTTGCACTCAACTTAGAGAACTTCATCTTACAAAAAAAAAAAAAAAAAAAAAAAACTTAGAGAACTTCTCTTATTTTGAACAAACTTATATAAATATTTCTATAATTTAATCAGTTGTCAGATACTATTTCTCGATACCTTATATTATATATGAAAATTATTCACCAAAAAAGAGAAAAAACTAACTTAGTAACATTAATAGATGTCTCTCCATAGGGGTATTAAACAGATGATATAATTTTAGTAACATTCTCTAATCTGACAAACATAATCTAAACATCAGATAAACAGAGAATCATCCATGTTGGATAAAAATAAAATACTCGATATAGATATATATCAATAATTACAAAACCAAATAATTAAGTTTCATACAAAAAAAAACTAAAAACAATGATTTTGGCAATTCACAGTCCAAGTCACGATAAAATTCACCTGTCTCCAGTCAACGCTTTATATAAGACTCTCTTCTTCTTCTTATCTTCTTCCTCTCAAAACTCACTCTCTCTCTCCCACCGTCACTCCGCCGTAGCCTCGCCGGGAAGAAGTTATGTATCTTCTCTTCCTCTTCCTTTTTTTCCCAGTCATCTCCTCTTTGAACCAAGAAGGTCTCATTCTCCAACAAGTCAAACACTCTCTCTCCGATCCAGACTCATCACTCTCCTCATGGAACTCTACCGACTCTTCACCATGTCACTGGTCCGGCGTCACCTGCGCCGGAGACTTCTCTTCCGTGACTTCAATCGATCTCTCTAGTTTCAACCTCGCCGGGCCTTTTCCTTCCGCCGTTTGTAGTCTCTCTAACCTCTCATATCTCTCCTTCTACAACAACTCGATCAACTCCACTCTTCCTCTGGATATCTCCTCTTGCTCATCTCTCCAGTCTCTAGATCTCTCTCAGAATCTCCTCACCGGTGAGATTCCCCACTCTCTCGCCGATCTACCGACCTTAACTTACCTCGACTTGACCGGAAACAACTTCTCCGGCGACATTCCGACGAGTTTCGGTCATTTCCAGAGCCTCGAGGTGCTTTCTCTCGTTTATAATCTCTTAGACGGGACGATTCCTCCGTTTCTCGGTAACGTAACCTCCTTGAAGATGTTGAATCTCTCGTATAATCCGTTTAGTCCGTCTCGGATCCCGTCGGAGTTCGGAAACTTGACGAATCTCGAGGTTTTGTGGCTTACCGAGTGTAATCTCGTCGGTCAGATCCCTGACTCCCTGGGTCGACTCACTAAACTCGTTGATTTGGATTTGGCGTTGAACGATTTGACCGGTTCGATACCGAGCTCACTCGGTGGTTTGAGTAGCGTCGTTCAGATTGAGCTTTATAACAACTCCTTGACCGGGCAAATCCCGCCGGAGCTCGGGAATTTGAAGTCGTTGCGGCTTCTTGACGCGTCGATGAATCAGTTAACCGGATCTATACCGGAGAATCTTTGTACTGTGCCGTTGGAGAGTTTGAATCTCTACGAGAATAATCTAGAAGGTGAGATTCCGGCGAGTATAGCTTTATCTCCGAATCTGTACGAGCTTAGGATCTTTGGAAATCGGTTTACCGGAGAGTTACCCAGAGATTTAGGCCGAAATTCGCCGTTGAAATGGTTAGATGTTTCCGAAAATGCGTTTTCTGGTGAGTTACCGACGGGTTTGTGTGAGAAAGGAGAGTTGGAGGAGTTGCTTATTATACATAACTCATTCTCCGGCGTTGTACCGGAGAGTCTTGCCGATTGTCGGAGCTTGACTCGGATTCGGTTAGCCTATAACCAGTTTTCGGGTCAAGTTCCTGCTGGTTTTTGGGGATTGCCTCATGTTTACTTGCTTGAGCTTATCAACAACTCGTTTTCCGGCGAGATTTCGAAGACTATTGGAAGTGCATCGAATCTCTCGTTGTTGATTCTGACTAACAATGAGTTCACCGGATCTTTGCCGGAGGAGATTGGGAATTTGAATAATCTTAATCAGTTGTCGGCAAGTGGTAACAAGCTTAGTGGCTCTTTGCCTAGAAGCTTGATGAATCTTAGAGAGTTGGGTACTCTGGATCTTCAGGGGAATCAGTTTTCAGGGGAGTTAACTTCTGGAATTAAATCTTGGAAGAAGCTGAATGAGTTAAACTTGGCTAATAATCAGTTTTCCGGTAAAATTCCTGACGAAATTGGGAGTTTGTCGGTTTTGAACTATCTTGATCTATCTGGTAATCAGTTTTCTGGCGATATCCCGGTTTCATTGCAGACTCTGAAGCTAAACCAGTTGAATCTGTCGTATAACCGGTTATCTGGTGACCTTCCGCCTTCTTTAGCAAAAGAAATGTATAAGAATAGCTTTATCGGGAACCCGGGACTGTGTGGGGCTTTGAAGGGATTGTGTGGCTCTGAGAATGAAGCTAAGAAGAAAGGCTATGAATGGCTTCTCAGATCGATTTTCGTACTTGCGGCTATGGTGTTGGTTGCAGGTATTGCTTGGTTCTACTTCAAGTACAGTAATTTCAAGAAAGCAAGAGCCATGGAGAGATCCAAGTGGACTCTGATGTCGTTCCACAAACTGGGATTCAGTGAGCACGAGATTCTGGAAAGTTTGGATGAAGATAATGTGATTGGAGCTGGAGCTTCGGGTAAAGTGTACAAGGTTGTGCTCACCAATGGAGAAACTGTTGCGGTTAAACGCTTATGGATAGGGTCTGTTAAAGAAACAGGAGATTCTGATCTAGAGAAAGGCGACAGACCTCGAGTCCAAGATGAGGCTTTCGAGGCTGAAGTCGAAACATTGGGTAAGATTAGGCATAAGAACATTGTGAAGCTGTGGTGTTGCTGCACCACAAGAGACTGCAAGCTCTTGGTTTACGAGTACATGCCTAACGGAAGCTTGGGAGATTTGCTTCATAGCAGGAAAGGAGGAATGTTGGGATGGCCAACGAGGTTTAAGATCATCTTAGACGCGGCTGAAGGCCTTTCATATCTTCACCATGATTGTGTTCCTCCGATTGTTCATAGAGATGTTAAGTCCAACAATATTTTGATAGATGGAGATTATGGTGCAAGAGTTGCTGATTTTGGAGTGGCTAAAGTCGTCGACTTGACCGGAAAAAATCCCAAATCCATGTCGGTGATCGCTGGTTCATGCGGTTATATTGCACCAGGTTAGTGTTATGACCCAACAACTTAATAGGGTTGATTAGTAATAAGATCTGATACATGTTGCATGGAAATTTCACATGCTCACATTAAAGATTTGTTAGTTGAGAGACTTAAATGAGTATTCACTGTCTATTGAGACATGTCATATTTCATGGCTCCACATCTTCTCTTATCCATTAATGGTTTTGAAATTTTTGTGTGTTTATTTCCCTCCATAACTCTTTGTTTCAAACTACTTGCAGAGTACGCATACACACTTCGTGTGAACGAGAAGAGCGACATCTACAGTTTCGGGGTAGTGATCCTTGAGATAGTGACAAGAAAGCGACCCATTGATCCAGAATTGGGGGAGAAAGATCTGGTGAAATGGGTCTGCATGACACTGGACCAAAAAGGCGTAGAGCATGTGATAGACCCGAAACTCGACTCTTGTTTCAAAGAAGAAATAAGCAAAATCCTCAACATTGGACTTCTCTGCACAAGTCCATTACCCATCAACCGACCCTCGATGAGACGCGTGGTTAAGATGCTGCAAGAAATTGGCGGTTGCGGTGAAGATAGCCAAAACAAGATGAAAGACGATAAGGATGGGAAATTAACACCTTACTACAATGAAGAAACCTCAGACCAAGGAAGTGTAGTTTAAGACCCAACCCAAAAAAAAGAAAAAAAGGAGCAAGTGAACTTTATAGTTTTTGCCCAAAAAAAGCTCTCAATTTTTGGTGCTTGAAGCTGTGAATTAGGGCATTAAAATCAAGATTCTCTACTCTGTCTTTAGGGTTTTGGTGTAAAAGAGAGAATCAGAGTCTGTTAAATTTCTGTAATATATAAATATTAAAAAGTTTATAAATCAGGACTTGGTTTGGTAGTAACTAGTAACTTTAGTTCTTGTAAGAGTTTATTTGATTAGAAATGTAACCTTTCTGGTGTTAACTTGCATTTACAATTGTTACCATAAATGAGTAAGCAAATGCTAGGTTCTTCAGGGAACAATGTCCATCTTTAAAGTTCGTGTGGGCTCTTCTCGTTTTGAGTGTTGGGGGGGGGCTCGTCTATATATGTTACTGTATATTCACATGTCTCTTAAATTCTCAACTTTTTCAAAAACTAGAATTCACTTTTTAGAAAATAGATTGTGTAACTATTTTTCAGGTTGTGTTATTTCATTCACTTACTTTCCGTACAGAGAGGCATCAGATGTGTAATAATAATAAGACTTTGGAACATCATGAAATGACTAATATCAACTCTCCTGCCAAAAAAAAAGGTCTCTTCTTGTGGTACTTGATGAGACCTCATTTGTTTCTTTCTAAATTCAAATTAGTCTGTAAAAAGTATTTATCAAGAGTTTACATAAGGTACTTTTGTAGATGCATACTATATAAATTTATTATACATATATATGAGCGGTTGTGGAAATGAAATTAGAAGTGGGCCCAATAAGCATAATAAATGAAAGCCCACATTGTTTATCATTCAATAAGGGACATTGACACCACACTCACCTTCATCTTTGCCTTGTCTCTTTCATTCACTTCCCTTTCTAAATCATTTCTCATTTTTGTTTTTTCTTTCTCTATTTTTTTTTTTCGCGTTTTCTTTTTGTTATTTTTTCTCAACATGTTGCATGATGAGATTTTGATAGAGACTGTAGGTAATATTTTCCTTTTAGTACAAAGTTTTCACTCTTCCATTTCATTTTGATGTTTTGTGGATTTTTTTTTCTTTTCAACTTCTCTAAATGGTTGGTAGAATCTCAAAAGTATAGAAAGAACATAAAGTACTTAGTGGATATTGAATAATATATAAGAAATTAGAAGATATTATCAGACAGAGCATAGTAGGGACAACAAGAGTTCAATAGATAAGGTCAGGATTGCGCAATGATCACATACATATGAGCAAATGAGTATTGTGACCCACACACACATCTTGGCCACTAGGCTTTTACATGGGCCTGTCGAACCCACATGGTTATGTTTTCACATGTACTAACTCTAAACTATCAAAGGCCCATTATAAAAAAAATTGAGGGCATAGGTCCATATTTCTCTCAGATCTGGAACCAGAACACCCAGAATCGGAACCAGAACCAGAAAATGTTGTATTGTTCCATTCTAAGAATCATTCAAATAAGTGATCTCTAAAATTTGCATGAGGTCTTTATAATTCTCATATGATGGATTGGGATTGATGAACGAAAATGATACATTTTTATGATATAATAGGAATACATATTTGGACTTTATACATAACATGCGAAACCACACACTATTGTTACATACATTTAAAAGTTGCTCGTACAAATTAAGTAGGGTTTGTGTTTGAGATTGAGGTTGTTCTATGGATTTAGCTAGAGATCGATTTCTATTAAATGTATGCCGTTTTTGATCTATTTAAAAATTTTGTGAATAAACTATTTGATAGACCCATTTACACTGAAAAGTACTCGAGTATTAAAAAAAATCTAGATTTACAAGAAAAAAAAATAAATCTAATTTATTAATTGGAAATTCTGAATGGTTATTATAATCATGTAAATTTTGCAAGATGCATAAATTTGTGATTTATAATATGTTATTTTATATGAATGCTTAAATTATTGATTTCTTTTGTGTATTGCCATTATACAAGCATTGTGATCTATTATCTCATCCCCTAGGTCTAATATTACATTATTACTATACAACATTACAACGTATTTTACCAAGTGGCTCTTGGTCTAGTGGTACTTGAGAAATACTCAAGATCACTAGTTCGAGTCCACTTGGGAGGAGTGATTTACGCCTTAAATGTGGTATCATCAACGGCTGGCTCCGGGCACCGGGGGAGATTATGAACCAAAGGTTCGGAACTTCCACGGTTTATCAAAAAANAAAAAAAACATTACAACGTATTTTAATTATTAAAATACCAACTATTTTCTTTTTATAAATACATTTAATAAAATAACAAGCTAAATTAAACTTCATCCATTTTTTTTTCAAAGATGGAATATATAACAATCAATCATTTGATATAAGCTTTCTCAGCAAGCTTCTTACATGTTCCTCTGTCTTGTTTCCTTTTGTTTTCTTTCATTCACTTCTTTTCGGCTGAGATCATTAGTTTCTTTTTGAAGAAGCTTAGCATCTTAATTTCCAACATCATGTGTACGGATCTAAACAAAAAAATATAGTATACAATTATCATAATCTTACTACGTTAATTAATATCTCTTATCGATAATTAAATACCATTCTCAAGATATATAGTACTTCTTAACAAATACATTAATATTATGGTTACCTTAAAACAAGGTTGAAACAAAAAAATAAAATAAAATGTAACACCTTCTGGTGAGGAATCTGCTATCAAGGATCAAACATATTGAGATATTTGGGTATAGGTTACTTGCTATACACGAGAGTTTGTTCTGTGCGTGAAGATATGGTCTTTTTTTGCTACAACAAGTGGGTCCAACATATATTTTTATTTATGTAAAATTATAGATACTAATCTAGGATCTAACATTTGTTCTCAATCTATTATTCGTTATCTTTTTACCTACATGTACACTATATAATATATATTATGACAACATTTGATAGTCTTAACTCTTAATGGCATAACATAATGTTCTTGGATTAATCTTATGTAATCTGTTAAAATCTTAAAAGATTAGTCAAGATTATGTTATGGCAAATGATATCTTTGTGCATACAATATTAGTAGATTTTGAAAAAAATCAAAATAGTTGAAAAAGAGTAAAATGAGTTTCAATAACGACACTCCATCTTTCGTCACCTTTCTTGTTTGTGAAGAGATTCTTTTATTTATATCTAAACTATATAATCTTGATTCAGATTAATATTCTCGTGCACAAGTTTTTATCCACCTATTTATGGTTTAATTCCATAGTTAAATATTATCACACAAATCTAGCTTATAATTCTATATTTCAACTGTGAAAACTAGAAGAAGAAAAAAATGGTTTTAAAGTAGTCATAATCAAAATTTGGAAAATCTATATATTTAATAAATTATTTGTTGCAAACGTATATACATACACCATTAATAAACTTGACGTCCACGCAACCTCCAAAATATTATTATAATTAACACCAATTTTAATAATTGAATACAAATTCTAGTTCCAAAACTTAACATTCACTTGCCTGTCTTTCTATATCATCACCTCCTCATCTTTAGCTTCAGCTCTCTGATCTCTCTCTGATTTCTCAATCTTGATTTTTATCTTTTGATACTTCTGATTGTAGATTTTTGGTAGGTTATTGTAGAGAGGGGGAGAGAAGGATGAGTTGGTGTGATGGTTCAGATGATAACTATGACCTTAATCTTGAAAGAGCTTCCAACATTGATCATCCATCGATTCAACTCAAAGACCAATCTCAATCATGTGTCACGAGCGGTCCAAGTACCAAAGTTGTCAATGAATCTCCCATCATGGCTTGTCCTTCTTGTGGACATAAGATTCATCATCAAGACGATCAGGTTTGTACATATTTTAACTATTAATTTACCTAAATGATCTTTAGTTATCAAATATATGTTTTGATTTAATGTGAGATTTGATTTATAAGGTTGGTGGTATCAAAGATTTACCAAGCTTACCGGCAGGAGTCAAGTTCGATCCATCGGATAAAGAGATCCTTATGCATTTGGAGGCGAAGGTTTCTTCTGATAAGCGAAAACTTCATCCGTTGATCGATGAATTTATACCGACACTTGAAGGAGAGAATGGAATTTGTTATACGCATCCTGAGAAACTTCCTGGTACGTAACATCTTCCTTTAATAATTATCATACTAGAGAGCAAGAAAGACTTTTTAAGAAAACTTTATCAATGCAATTAGTATCCTGCTTAAGTACTAATGTACATAAATACCTTAGGGTTCGGATTTTTTTTTTTTTTTTAATTTGTAGAAACAGGTATATATAAATTGGACATAAAATTGAAATAACCTTGGATTTATAAACATATTAACTTGTGATACTAATCCAATAATTTTGATACAGATTACAATATTTTTTTTCTTTCATTTTTCTAATTTGTGACAAATTAGCATATGTTTTACTTAATTATGTCCCATCTTGTACCAAGTATAGGAGTAAAGAAAGACGGGCAAGTCCGGCACTTCTTCCACCGGCCATCGAAGGCTTACACAACCGGAACACGAAAGCGTAGAAAAGTGAGCACAGATGAGGAAGGACACGAGACAAGGTGGCATAAAACGGGCAAGACCCGACCAGTTTTGTCACAATCAGGAAAAGCCGGTTTCAAGAAGATATTAGTGCTCTACACTAACTATGGTCGTCAGAAGAAACCCGAGAAGACGAATTGGGTGATGCATCAGTATCATTTAGGTCACAGTGAAGACGAAAAAGACGGCGAGCCAGTTCTCTCCAAAGTCTTCTACCAAACACAACCTAGACAATGTGGAGGTTCAACCGAACCTAAACCGAAGAAACTTGTAAACCTAAACCGGTTTAGTTACGAAACTCTTCAGGGTGGTTTCGGGTATGAGCATGGAGAGAAAAGTGAAGAGAGGACGACGCAGGTGATTCGAGAGTTGGTGGTACGAGAAGGTGATGGGTCATGTTCATTTCTTAGTTTTACTTGTGATGCAAGTAAGGGTAAAGAAAGCTTCATGAAGAATCAATAGGGATTTAAAAAAATGGAGGGTGCATTTGTGGAGTAAAGATGAGGAAAAGAATGATGTGAGTGAGAGGAAGAGAGAGCACAAGATTCTTTGTGTGTAGGTGTTGGGTAACTATCACAGTAAATTAATTATTTTCAAATCTTTTGGGAGATTATTTTAGGTTTTAACCTTCTTCTTTTTGTTGGGATTAAATTGGGGAAGAAACTTTAACCTTGAGACATTTTACTTATTTCTTTTTTTTCTAAATAAAATCTGTCAAAAAGACTGTAATAGATTTTTTTTTTTTTTTTTTTTTTTTTCCAAAAANAATACTGTAACCGATATAAATTAACTTATATATACTTATATAATAAAGTAAATAGTTGAATATTTTTAAAAGATTAGAGGGTTATGTTGTGTACACCAGGAAAGAAGACTAGAAGTTAGTATTGCCATTCGGTATTAGGTTATCCAGTTGATATGTTTTTTTTTTTTTGTTTTTTTTATATTTTTTTTTGCATAAATCTAAATTTCAAGACATACAATATGAATGCCGACCAAAAAAAAAAAAAAAAAAGACATACAATATGAACACAACAAGTTTAGATTTATGGAAATAAATTACAAATCAACAAAACAAAATTTATTTCAAGCCTGAAATTTTTTCACTTCATTTTGAGCTGATACTGCAAGAGCCGACACGAGAAGGAACAATGAGATGAATGAGAGTGAGATTAATGGTTTTTTGTTATTCATTGTGATTTTTGAGTGACTTGAGTTGTCAATAGCAAACATATGGATATTTATAGTTGCAAACTAATGTGGTTATTAAATTTTAAGAAAGTAACCAACTTGGTGGCTTAATGGTAAAATAATTTGAGGACAAGTTTTTTTTACAATATGAGGACAAGTTGTAATCCACTCCTTCCATGTGTGTGGCTCCTAGTAAAAACACTTTTGTTTTCACTTGACCGGTCGAGATGGTATAAAAACAACAAAATATTCCAAATCAAAATCACAAAAAAAAAAAAAAAAAAATCATGTTCCGAAATTATAAAATGATACAATAGCTAGCCATATGGCTTTGTTAATTTGCTCATGTTCATTTCGTTTTTCTGGTTCTTCTTTATTGTATAAAGAAAAGTGAAGAAAGAACATGTTCTGTATATTGTATTATATGTTGATAGTGATTTTTCAGTTATTGATTAAGCAGATCGCGACACATGAACCTTGATACACTAATCATAGACCATTTTTGAGTGCCAAAAACTATTCCCCTTCTTGACGACCTCAGTATTCTGACCTACATATGAAGTTCAAGAGGCAATAATACTACATATATAGTTCCCCCGTTTCTTCGATATTTGCTATGTCCCGAAATATAAGAAGTTTCAGATAAAGTCTAAAAGATTGTTGGTTCGAGTATCTTTTGGGACGGGACAATAATATACTCTAATTCCAGGTTTGAGGAATGTACGGGTCTAGTTCCCGAACCTTTTAGCTATTTTGTTAAAAAAATATTTTATTCAAAAACACGCTTATTAATAAAATTATTTTTATTTAATGAAAACAAAATGTTATATCTGTTGAATAATGAGATTAGCACAATCGGTGCCTCTCCTTGTATTACATCAAAGGT
>OVAF01000040.1:34930-103800 GCA_900406245.1 Odontarrhena argentea
ATGAGTATTAATACAAAATATACACATTCCTTAAGTATCAAGTTTCCTTATCTATCACTCCCCCGCAGTCCAAGCGGAGGAGGAAGCTGAACGCGAAGACTGGATCGAAATGAAGTAAACAGCGTTGACGGGAGACCTTTAGTGAAGATGTCTGCATATTGGTGTTGAGATGGAACGTGAAGGACACGTACCTCACCGAGAGCAACACGTTCGCGGACAAAATGGAGATCAATTTCAACATGTTTTGTCCGTTGGTGTTGGACAGGATTGGTTGATAAGTACATTGCACTCACATTATCACAATAGACAATTGTGGCAGTGGAGATGGGGCAGTGTAGTTCGAGAAGTAGATTGCGGAGCCATGTAGCTTCTGCCACCGCATTTGCAACACCTCGATATTCGGCTTCGGCACTCGATCTTGATACGGTTTGTTGGCGTTTGGAGGACCAAGATACTAAGTTGTCACCAAGAAAGACGGCATATCCAGATGTTGATCTTCGAGTAGTTGTGCAACCTGCCCAATCTGCGTCGGTGTAAGCGGTGATGGTGGAGGTCGAGGTTGGTGATAGGTGGAGGCCATGTGTGATTGTGCCTTTGATATATCGAAGGATTCGTTTAAGAGCATTGAAATGGGGCTCTCGTGGGTCATGCATATGTAGACAAACTTGTTGGACAGCATATGATATGTCTGGTCGTGTGAACGTTAAGTATTGAAGAGCGCCAGCGAGACTTCGATAGAGAGTGGGATCAGCTACAGGACGTCCTACATCAGCAGCAAGTTTGGAGGAAGTGTCAACGGGTGTTGTGCAAGGATTGCAGTCGGTCATTCCGGCACGATGAATGATGTCCGCTGCATAATTGTGTTGGCTCATGAAGAGCCCGTCACTGTTCCTGTTAATAGCAATACCAAGAAAATAGTGAAGATCGCCTAATTCAGTCATTTTAAATTCAGAGCTAAGAGATGTTATGATCGACCTTAAGAGTGTTGGTGAGGAGGCAGTGAGACCAATATCATCAACGTAAAGGAGAAGATAAGCAAGTTCTTTTCCATGACAATAGACGAATAAAGATGCGTCGGCTTGACTTTGTTTGAAACCAATTTTTGTGGCATGTTGAGCAAATCGATGATACCATGCACGTGGAGCTTGTTTCAGGCCATATAGAGACTTGTGAAGAAGGCACACATGGTCTGGTCGTTGGGGATCAATGAAACCGGGGGGCTGGTGCATATATACGACCTCATCAAGATTTCCATGGAGAAAGGCGTTTTTAACGTCTAGTTGTTGTATAGGCCAGTTTCGAGAGATAGCGACGTGGAGAACAGATCGGATTGTAGCGGGTTTGACCACCGGACTAAAAGTTTCGTCGCAATCGATCCCAACTTGTTGAGATTTACCGTTTGCTACCAAACGTGCTTTATATCGCGATAACTTTCCACCTGCATCAAATTTATGTCTAAAAAGCCACATAGAACGCACGATATTAGTATTGGGTGGCCGTGGAACTATGGTCCACGTACCAGCATCAATTTGAGAACCATACTCATCTTTCATTGCATTGTTCCAATAAGGATCTTTTAAAGCTTGAACATGGGATACAGGAAGAGGAGAAATAATGTCTGTGTGAAGAGAAATAATGGTTTTCTTTTTAGTGATGCCACTACGGCTACGAGTGTGAATACGAGAAGGTTCGGGTTGAGTGGTAGGTAATATAGTTGAAGTAGTGGCAGAGGTAACAGTGGAAGGAGCTGGAGGATGAAGATGAGTAGATGACGAAGATTGAGGAGCTGGTGGGGGAATGGAAAGAGAATTAGATGGAGATGGACGAGAGGAGAGAGTAGTTGTTGTTTCAGCTATTGGGACAGAGGGCGGAGGTGGATGTGAAAGAGATGAGGAAGTGTGAAGAGATTGAAGTAAAGGATATGATGTAGAAGTGGATGGTGGTGATGATTGTGGATTTTCACAAGGAGAGGAATAAAAAGGAAAGACAGTTTCGTCAAAGTTGACGTGGCGAGAGATAATAATGCGATTGGTTTGAAGATCAAGACAACGAAAACCACGGTGGTTAGATGGATAGCCAAGAAAAACACATTTTGTGGAACGAGGATTAAGTTTGTGACTCGAGGTGGGTAGAATATTGGGATAGCACAGGCATCCGAATATACGGAGGTGATCATATGAAACCGGTTTGAGAAAAAGCTTTGTGAACGGGATTTCATTGTTGATGGAGGTAGAAGGAAGAATGTTGAATAAATGGGTTGCCATATGAAGAGCTTCGACCCAATATGTTTGAGGCATATGGGCTTGAAGAAGGAAAACTCGAATGAGGTTATTAAGAGTACGAAGGGTCCGTTCAGCTCGTCCGTTTTGTTGAGAGGTGTGAGGGCATGAAAACCGGGATTGGATACCATTAGACGAGATAAAATTTTGAAACTCGCGGCTGGTGTATTCACCGCCATTGTCACATTGAAAAGCTTGAATATTTTTGTGAAACTGAGTTTGGATGAGACGATAAAAATGCAAAAATTTTGAGAAAACTTCACTCTTTTGTCGTAATGGATAAACCCAAAGAAAGTGACTAAATTGATCTAAAAATATTACATAATAGCGAATACCACTAACACTTGGAACCGGAGAGGTCCAAATGTCAGAGTGAACAATTTCAAAAGGAGAAAACACTTGCGAGGAAGAAGAAACAAAGGGTTTGCGAGTATGTTTGCCGAGTTGACACTCATGACATAGAGGAAATGTAGTTGGATTGGAGCACTTCAGAAAACCAGAAGAAATTAGAAAACGAAAAGTTGCATTCCCGGGGTGACCGAGACGACGGTGCCAAAGAGAAGTAGTGGAGAGAAAAGCTTGAGAATGAGGTGGTGATGATGAAGATGGAGAGATTGAGTAGAGAGGTCCTGAACTGTCACATCGGAGTATTGGCTCCCGAGTTTGAAAATCCTTAATAAGAAAACCAAAGGGGTCAAATTCAATAGAGCATATATTGTCTGTTGTGAATTGTCTCACTGAAATCAAATTTTTTAAAATACCAGGGCAGAGTAAAACATTTTTAAGATAGAGGGGACGAGAAGGAGTGGAAAAGAAGGTGGAACCTGTGGCCTTAACAGGCAGAGATGACCCATTTCCAACAGTAACTAATGGAAGAGGAGAAGAAGTATCGAGATTAGAATTAGAGAGCTGACCTTGCTGGGCTGTTAAATGAGCTGTTGCACCAGTGTCCATGTACCATCCCGAATCAGCTGGATCTTGAAGCGTCATTGTGTTAAAAGCACTAGCTAAAGCAGTGGGGATGTAACCAGAATGAGGTGTCCCTTGTAGTGGTGTGTGTGACGTTTGTGCGAGATAAGCGGAGTTGTGGTGTTGTTGTGGCGCTGACCCGAGGATTCCAGCTTGTGGAGGAGGGAGTTGAGGCTGGAACTGTTGTTGTTGGGACCACGTTGGATGGTGTTGCTGCAAATTCTGTTGAGACCACACTGGTTGACGTGGCTGCCAATTCCATGAAGGTCGAGGGTTCCAAGTTTGATTGAAATTTTGTCTTCCACGACTTCGACCTCTATTGTTTCTGTTGCGATTGCCCCGATTGTTGTTGTTATTGTAACCACGGGGAGTGGTGAAATCAGGCTGCGGAGGCTGCATATGAGGCGTAGTATACACATTTGGTCTTTGTTGCAGAGGCTGAGAAAATAACGTGACGGCTGAGAAAAAAAGAATTTAGGTTTTAGAGCAAGACTCTGATACCATGTTGAATAATGAGATTAGCACAATCGGTGCCTCTCCTTGTATTACATCAAAGGTTTATATAATTACAATACAACGGTCATGAGTATTAATACAAAATATACACATTCCTTAAGTATCAAGTTTCCTTATCTATCAATATCAACTCAAATACAAATCATAAAAACTACTGCAGAATAATACAAGGAGTAAAACCAAAATTATTTTCTTCTAAATTTACATTGAAACGTGTATATATGTAAACATCCCGTATTTGAACAAATACTCTGTTTTTAGCTGAACACTTTGTTTCTGTAACTTAGGCTTAATGAAATTAAAACGTTGACCAAAAAACAAAATACAATCTCTAAAACATCATTTGTTTAATTTGGATCTTTTGGTATCGAGGAGGGTGTATGACTTATATTGTCTATGGAGTGACGAACATAACTATATGAAACATTTATCTGCACATTAATGAGTACAACCATCTATTGATTGATCTCAATTTTTGAGTTTTAGCCCTTCTTTGTTTTTTTTTTATTCTGAATATAAAAAAAACCCATCAATCCAATTACAAAACCAAACTCACAAACATTACCAAAATCATTTCATAACTCAATATTTACATCAGAAAAAAAAAACTTGACTAGCATCATAACCACAAAGCCCCAACCTCCTTAAGAATTGGAACCAATTCACCAGATATATGAGTAGCCATAACTCTATCTAACCCTCCAAACAATCTCCCCCCTACATAAACCGCCGGTAACTTCACCGTTTCACCACTAATCCTCTCTAACTCACCCATAACTTCCTCTTCCTTCTCCTCATCGATTTCTAGATCCGGCGGGTTCACTCCAAGTCCAAGAAGCAGCCTCTTCACCACGTGACACATACAACATCCTCTCCTTCCAATCACAATCACCGCGCTCTCCTCAACCACCTTCCTAACGCTCTCGTGGCTTCCCTGCGTCAGACGCAGGGACTCCACGGGAGCTATCATATTATGTTGCCTCATACAAGACATAGTTCCTTGCATTTTTTTTGACAAGTATGTTTTAAGGCTATACTAATTAGGAAAGAAGAGGGTTTGTTTATATATGGGGTAAATAGAGAGAGTGTGTAAAAAGTCTAGCGTCAACGATGTTTACGTGAGGATGTGCGTCACAAGACACTGTATGTGACGCTCTTTTACGTCAATATGTGAGTGGACTTAGTCTTAGGACCGTGTCTATTTATTGTATCACATGAATCATGATGACTTTTTTGATTGTAGTAATCAAAATCAGCACGTTTTTTTATAAAAAAGTTGTTTGATTCTCTCTACGTGTTGCTGTATGATCTGTTTGTTGTTTACTCTTTTTCCTAGATTTGGGTTTTTATTAATCAGTGGTTCATAATCAATTAGAAAGAGGGAACATGGTTCCTGTTTTCGGTTTTTTTGACTTTTCCGTGATAGAAGATTATAAATATACTCGTTTTTGGCATGTGATGATTATGTGGTGGATGTTTCTTTAGGATCTAGATCAGTAAAACTGAACCACTAGGCATTATATAACAATTTGGTAATCTAATAAAAAAAATGTATCCAACATTATAATATTGAAAAAGTCTCACATTTTGAAGTGTTAGTTCCAAAAATATTATTTCATGTTTTATTCTCTAAACATATACTTCTTCCGTTCCATAAAAATGAATTTTTCTACGAAAAAATTACGTTCCACAAAGATGAATTTTCTCTATTTTCAATGCAGAATTGTCAATTTCAAAACGTAATAATTGAGTTTTAAGCATAACTATTGGTTTAGATTTATTGGAAAATGTGAAATACCGAAAACTGTGTAATATTAATTGTTTTCTTAATCTGTGTGAAATCGTTCCAAAATTTATCTTTGTGGAACGGAGAGAGTATATTTTTGGCGTTGTAGTTAATTATTGGCTAGTGTTACAACGCGTAAGCTAGTAAAAATTCCCTTTGAGCGCTCTATCAAACAACCGAGTTATGTATAGACCACTTTATTTCTCTGACTTTAGACTAAGCCTTTTTAATATCAAAAGCCGATGTGATGAAGGAGTTTGATCATTTATTGGAAAATTGTCTATAATATATCTAGATGACTAATGTGAAAAGACCATATATATGAAAATGTTTATATAATATACATTTTTTTTCATTTGACCAGCCGAAAATAATATCGTACTTTAGATCCATTAAAAACTCCGATGAATGGATTACTCGATAGCTACACGTCTTAAATAATTATAGTCGGAGAGTAATGGTTTCATGCATGATCCCATGAGAGCTATTAATGTCACTTCTTTTTGAACCATAAAACAAACTAGAAAGTAAAAGAATTTTAAGATTAGTGTCATATTATTTGAAGTCAGAGTTTTCTACATGATACTTTAATACACAAAAAATGAGAAGCTCCGTAGAAGGAACGGATTGTCGCGTGTGATGGACGGTGTGGAAAAGTTGGTATATGTTAGCACCAAGTCACCAACTTAGCATTATAATTAGTTGTCTTATTAATGGAATACTGACGTTATTTATTTGCTTATAAGAGTTACGTCACTCATTTCTTCTATGAGACTTATAAAGTTACAATAATATATGAATATATATATGGTCGCATTTTCTTTTTGATAAAGTCACACGACAGCCTTTAACCATTTAATTAAGTTCCAAAGCCTTTGCAAATCCAATTGCATCGTTCCACCAAATCTTGAAATGGAAGTTTAACATTCATACTTTTTCTAAAACCTTTTTTTTAAAAATAGAGTGCGGTTATAATACTTTACAAAACTTTTCAACGAAGGAAAAGTAAATGTTAAAAAGATTGGCAACTAGCTTATTAGCATGCTAAATATGTAATAGTCAAATAAAACTTTCACTCACTGACTCTTAGCAATATGTTTTTACTTTTGCGTGGTGGATATTTGATAATCTTTACAAAGTTTTAAACGTGCTCTTTTTTTTTTAAAAAAAAATGTTTTCTTTTTCATCTTCTATTGTTATTTTACATCATCACATACACATAATGATCGATCAATCGAATCCAAGTACTAGTTTCACGAAGTATATCCATAAGACATTTCTTCCTGTATTGCATTTATAATTTTTAAAAAGAACTAATTTAGTCATGTAATGCTAACCATTTTTGCTAATTAAGTAACAACTAGGGATCATTACCCGGACGAGCTAGCTCAACTGGCAGCACTCCAGGCATGTGTCTGAGAGGTCACCGGTTCGAGTCTCGGGCGGGGAGGAGTATCCAGGGCCGTAAAATGTACAGATAAAGGCTGGCTCCGGGCCTTGGGGGTGGATTAGGGCCTAAGGCCCAAACCACCNAAAAGGCTCTACAATAAAAAGCCCAAAAAATGATTAACAATAAAAAAAAAAACAACACAATACAACAAAGGCTCTACGATCTGTAATTGGGCTTTGTAGGCTTTTTCCAATGAGCCCAAATTGAAAGCCTTGGACAATCCTTCTCCACCAAGTCTCTAAGCCAACCGCAGGTGCTGCGTTCTGCTGTGCCTCTGTAATATACCAATCTCACGCCGGAATCAAATTACTTCACCGCCGTTTCTTCTTCTTCTTCTTCTTCTTCTTCTTCTCCGATCTGTGTCGCGTCGCCTCTCGATTAATCCCTCTCTTAGGTAACAAGCTTCTTCAATTTCTCCTCTCACACCAATTTTGCTTGTCGTTATCGTTTTCAAACGCAAGTTCTTAATTTCTGTCGATCTTAAGGTAACAGAGATTGAAAAATCTGTCTCACGTTCCATTTTAGAACCTAGATTAGTCAGGATCTACTTGTTGCGACGAGTTGATCTGATTGGCGCACATCTCCAGAATTGGCCTTGCTTATGAGTCGACATTCAACTTCTGCCATTTTAGCTTGTAATTTTTGGTTCATTTGAGAATACGAACTTCGATTTTTATTGCTTAGCTTAGCTGTGTTGTTTCGGTTTTTAGGATAGTAGAGATGTCTTCGGCGCAAGATCCCTTCTACATTGTTAAAGAAGAGATCCAGGAATCTGTAAGTTGTTTAGATTTTGGCTGGAGATGTTTTTGTGTAGATTTTTAAGGACACTGGTTGATATTGGGTCTTTGATTTGCTAGATTGATAAGTTGCAATCTGCATTCCACAAATGGGAGCGTATCTCTCCCGGTATGGGGGATCAAGTGCATGCTACAAAGGAGCTGATTGCTAATTGTGGAAGCATTGAGTGGCAGGTACTCGTATTTTGTAAAGATCCTTATTTGGAAGCATTAATGTGATGTTGGATGTTGAAGATAAGCCGATTTTGTAGAATGCATAGGCCCTCGATGTCGAGTCTCAGACATTAAAATTCATTAGAAGCGTATTTTTTAAGCTGTGAATTATAGTCCTTTCATGGGTATTGAAGCTGTTCTTACTGATAGGAAGGTAGATGAGCTGGAAAAAACGATTACCGTTGCAGCAAAAGATCCTGCATTGTATGGTATCGATGAAGCTGAGCTTGAAAAACGGAGGAGATGGACTAGCAATGCTAGGACACAGGTATGTTTCTTGGTTTGTAATGAGTACTATTTTAGAGCTTTAGAGGGTGGCTTAAAAGGTGGTGAGATTTGTTGTTAGTTGACTTGTGCAAGACAATTTCGATTCGTTTTATAGGTACGGAATGTGAAGACAGGTGTTTTAGCTGGAAAGGGTAGTTCTGGAACTAGTAATGCAGGTGAAGTGCGTCGAGAACTAATGAGAATGCCAAACTCGAGTGAAGGAAATAAATATGATCATTATGGAGGAAGAGACGATGACAATTTTGTACAGTCAGAATCAGATAGGCAAATGCTGTTGATAAAGTATAACTCTTTCACTGCTTCCAAACTAATTTAGGACGGCATTTGCTCTATGAAAAATTGCAGCTTAGTTTTTCATTCAAACAGAGTATTGCTTTAACTTTTTATCAATTTGCCCCTTTTCAGGCAACAAGATGAAGAATTGGATGAGCTCAGTTTAAGTGTGCAGAGAATTGGAGGAGTGGGGCTCACTATACACGATGAACTTGTTGCTCAGGTTAGTAAAATACGAGAAGGATATAACAGTAGTAATATCAGTAAATATCTGAAACACAAATTTTTTTTTTCTATTGGGTATTTCAGGAGAGAATAATGGATGAATTGGGTACGGACATGGACAGTACAAAGAACCGGCTCGACTTTGTTCAGGTATTACTCTAAAGGTCTTGTTGTTGTGTCGAACTAAAATTGGTAAGAAAATGGGACAAATGAAAAATGGTTTTGTGGAACAGAAAAAAGTGGGAATGGTAATGAAGAAAGCAGGAGCAAAAGGACAGATGATGATGATATGTTTCTTGCTCGTCTTGTTCATCATCCTATTCGTTCTAGTCTTCTTGACCTAAGGCCGCATGCCGCCGCACAATATCTTAGAGGTTGTTTCTTTGTTCATGTTTGTGCTGAAACAAAAGAAAAATAGACATTTTACATGAACTTGTATGAGTTTTCTTCTCTTGTCCACTCCTATATCATCTGGTACACTAGTTTGAGATTGAAGTCTAATTTATTTTTGGCTGTGTGGTCTCATTACCACATTTTGTTCCAAACTCACAAGTTGCCCCTTACCCCTTATATGGTCACAAATTCGAACTAGGTATCATAATAAATTGATCAAACAAAATACTTGAACATCTCTAGTTTTGAGATTACAGAAAGACTAACTAAACATTGAAAAAGTTTTGAGATTACAGAAAGACTAACTAAACATTGAAAAAGTTTTGAGATTACAGAAAGACTAACTAAACATTGAAAAAGTGTTAACGAATACTACAAAACACATTAAGTGGGGGTTATTGGTTTATGGATTTCAAAGAATCCGTAAACTTAAAACAAATCCAGTGTTATTGGATCAGTGAATTCTAAATCCATATTTAAATCCAGTGTTATTAGTTTTGTGATTTGTAAATCCTATTTCAAATCATGTGTTATTCGTTTTATGATTTATAAATCCAGGGATTTGATTTTATAAAGGATTTGATGGATTTCTATGTTAAAAATATAAATACTCAATTCCTAACTTTTAAACCTTATGATTTCAAAGGATTTCATAAGGATTTAGAAATACTATCAAATCATACATGGATTTGGAATTCATTGAAATACCATAACCAATAACACCCCCTAAGTTTTGGTTCCGTCAAAATTGGGTCAATACAATAATACATTCAACAAAATCGAACTTGTCAAAGAAGAAAAAGAAAAAAGAAGGATCTAGTTGACAAATACAAAAAGAATAAGTAAGCTGGTACAAGAAGAAGAAGAAGACGAGTAGCTTCCCCAAATTTTGACCCGACCCGATAAAAAGTCCTCTCTTTTCTTCTTCTTCTTCATCAATCCGATCCACAACAAGAAATTTTCGGAAAACCCTTGATCACTTTCTCATCAGTATCAGTCAATCCCATTGCGATTTCTCTTCTCATTTGATTCTGTGCATTTTTAGTCTTTGGAAGAAACATGGTGTTGCCTTTGATGAAACTGGGCACTCTCTTGGTCAAAACCATAAGTAAACCATTGGCAAGTCAGCTCAAGCATCAAGCTAAAGTTCATCCTAAGTTTCGTCAATCTATCATCAACTTCGCTCAGGTTGATTCGAATCTCCAGTGCTTTTTTCGATTCTGATTGTGTTCTTCTGAGTTTATGGAACTTTGGAATCTAGGATTAGCGTGGTTTAGGTGTTGAAAGTTGAGATTTTTTTGCAAGTTTGTGATGTGTTGTTGATAATGTGTGATCAGAGAAATCATAGGATCACGACGCAAATGCAAAGACGGATATATGGGCACGCCACTGATGTGGAGATTCGTCCCTTGGATGAAGAAAAGGCTGTTCAAGCTGCTGTTGACCTCATTGGAGAGCTCTTTCTCTTTTCGGTACTCTCTTTTACTCTGCATTGCTTTCTCGTGTTCGTATTTTGCTTTCGCAGATAAATGTGCTGTGAATGTCATTGTTTTGGACGAGGGTTGAGTTTGGAATTACTTACTGTTCTAGCTCGTGGGTGGTTAGTTCACCAATTGCTAATGTTTTATGTGGAAAGGATTATTGTGGCCTTGAGAAACTGGTACCCGATCAAGATGTTTAGGGGAAGCAACAAAATAGAGAAAAACTCTGAACAGCTTTTGTGATAGATATGGGAGGAGTTGATAGCTGAAGAACTGTTTGGTTATACTCGATCATTGTCTGCAATGCTGTTTTGTTGGGTACCATAGTGCTGTTTTGCGTGTCTGTTTTCTTGCTCTTGTTATCATAGTAACTTGTGTTTGATCACATAAGGCGCTTCCCTGTTACCTGATCCTATGCTAATAACTTAACTTTGGGTGTGTTGGTTTTGTCCTCGCGTCATTGGTTATACGAGCTGGTCATTCTTCTATGCAATGTTCAGTTGTTTTGTAGAACTAACAGAGATTATATGAGCAGGTCGGTGGAGCTGTTGTTGTTTTCGAGGTGCAGAGAAGTTCACGGTCAGAAGCAAGAAAAGAGGAAGCACGCAAGCAAGAACTAGAGGTACACAGGAACACTTTTTTGGAAGAAATTTTTTGCCTATCAAGTTTAGTTTCCCTTGTGCCCTTCAGGAATTAGCTTTGTTACATACTGTTAGTTAGTACGTCAAATGAGAGTGGAATGCATATATGTGTAGATAAGTGATTTAAGGAAATCGTGATAATGTTTTTCAGATTTCCAACTAAAGACTTCTAGAATTCACATCCGGCGAAATTGGTTATTGTTCCTTAGTGCTTACAGGATTGCTGTCGTGTTTATAAGTGTTTTTCATGTTGCTCTATCTGGTAGGGAAAGGAGAAAACGCCATAGATGTACATGCTGTAGGATTGATTTATATGGACATCATTGCATATAGCTAAACGAAAATAGGATTACAGTAGTTAAGAGACTGCCCAAACTTGGCGTTTGTTCAAATGAGATATGATAACGACATTGAGGTTTGGTTATTAATTGGTTTGAGATGTGTGGATCTCTTGGTTATAAAGGAGTTGAGAATAAAAGATGAAGTACTGGAAAAGCAAGTGGCGGAGCTCAAGAGCAAACTAGAGGAGCTTGAACAACTAGCTAAAGCACGCGGACTGAGCGGCCTTTTCCAGTTAAAACCGCAACCTGCTACTACAAGCAGCGGGAAACCAGCAACATCATCATCATCTTAGTGAATTTACAAGATTCAACCAAAGTCTAACAATACGGTAATGATTCTTTTATTACAAGAGCAAGGAGTTTGCGATTCCCTCCTTGACATTCTTGTAAACCATCATAGATTAATACATGTATCGTCCTTCATCATCATCATCATCGAGAACAATCTGGTTTACAACAACTTCTCTAGTGAAATTAGCTGAAAAGAATAAAAAAAGTTTTGATGTTGAGGTTTTTTGTTGGTGCCTAGTTCATTGTCTTTTCAACATTCGTTGGTAGATTTGGTCCATTTAGACCAATTGCTCGATTTTAGGCAATACAATACTGGATAATGACGAATTCATTAGGAAAGCGACCTTGAGGGATACCAAATTATCTTTCTCGATCTATCTACCATTCTACATCATGTTGATCCACAATATATCATTCACCTAATGAAGGTCAAATGTCAAAACTACAGTGACACTTAGGATTTTTTATGGTAAAGGCAGTCAGTTTTTTCGCAATAATATACTAAAATGTTGTCCTTTTGATTCTGTAATGAAAGAAAAAGAAAATAAAAAAGTGAGAATATCTTTTGGAGGTAGAGAAAAGGAATAATAAGAGCCGACATCATTTGGCCAAGTGCTTGGAAACTCCTTAAAAGAATCTCATTTGGCGAAGTATCATAATTACACATTAGAGTTTATAACAACCTATTTTGATAAGATTCTTGAAGGACCACCATAATGTGATAACACGGTGAAGTTAGAAACTTGTTTTGAGAGTTAGATGTTGTGTATTTGAAAACGAGAATAATCAGGCAATACACAAAGTAAGATAGAATATGACCATTGATGATATTGAAAGTAGAGATGGTAATGATGAAATGAAATGAGAATCACAAAATGAGAATATTTGAAGAACATAGTGGAGAAAAGCTATTTATTCCTTCCTTGTCCAATATCTCCTTCTTTTCCAATTTCCTCTTTTCATTTTTACATCTAATTTCTTGCCACTTACAAAAAGTAATAGAATTAACTTTTTTTTTTTTTTTGGTAAAACTAGTATTCATTACACTTGTCCAAAGCAATTATTTTGTGATTCTTAACCCAAAATCCCTTTTATCTTTTTACAAAGTACTATATACTTTCCATGTTATTTTCTTAAAAATTCCATCCCCAAAATTCTAATAAACAACCCATCTATTCCCAAGTGTACACATTTACACTTTTAAAGTTTTAATAATTCAGAGAATTTTGCCAATAAAAGGGAAATAAAAAGAAAAGTGGAGGGCCAAGAGAAGAAGAGAAGCCAAGAACGTTTCTCTAAATTCCTTTGTGAGTTTTATTGTAACTTTCATCACCACTCTTTTTCATTTTCTCACTCTTTTCCTTTTCCAATCGCCAAATTCCTTCACCCTTAGTTCTTGCGGCTACTTCTGCTGCAGCTACAGTAAAGGTGAAGTTTTTCTGGGTTTCGAATAATCTCTCCTTTTTTTGCTTCAAGATCGTGTTTTTTTTTGTGGGTTTGCTTGATCCATTGTTAATCTTCCTTCCTCTCTGCATGATTGATTTCGAGTTCGTAAGGTGTTTGTGTTAGTGGGTTTGTTCTATTAATTTAAGTGGATTCGTGATCCTTGATGTTTCAGCTTTAAATCATCGTTTAGCTGTGTGGTATGTGTGTGGATGACTAAAAGCTACTTCGAAATGGTTAAATTTTGAGACTTTTGGGTTTTATGATACTTTTGGAGAGTGATCATGTTTGCTAGATTCTGGCTTATAAAGTATTTGATTGTTTTCGGTGTAATTGTTTGTGTGTTTACAGAGGCTGTGTAAGGAAGTTTTGAGTTTCTTATGACGGGGAAGCGAACTAAGATTAATTGTAGATCTACTTCTCACAAGCTGTTTAAGGATAAGGCGAAGAATCGTGTTGATGATTTGCAAGGGATGCTTTTGGATCTTCAGTTTGCAAGGAAGGAGAGTAGGGCTACTGATGTGACACTGCTTGAGGAGCAAGTTAATCAGATGCTCCGTGAGTGGAAATCTGAGCTTAATGAGCCCTCTCCTGCATCATCCTTGCAACAAGTATGGTATCCCAGATGAAACCTTCATCTTTTTTTTTTGTAAGTTGCATGGTTTGGTTCTTGGTCTATGTGAAAACTTGTTTTCATGATTAGATGGTAAAGGTGGTGTATGTTTCTTTTTTGTTTTTTGTTTGATTCATTGCTAGTTGTGTTGTTTTCGTTTTGCTTGGCAGGGTGGGACTTTGGGCTCTTTCTCGACAGACATTTGTCGGCTGCTGCAGCTTCGTGATGAGGAAGATGATGCAACCAGCAAGTTAGCTGCACCCAAGCCAGAGCCTAATGATCAGAATCTGGGAGCTGGAAAATCTGCCCTCATCCAAAGGGTGAGTTGCTTTTTAGACTTAGTCTGAGTTGGAACCAAATTAGCTGCTGCTTTGTTTGTGTGTGGAATTTTTGTAATGTTTTCTAATACTGAGGCTGTGTTGAACTGTGTCAGGGATACAATGTGGTTCAGGGAAAGTCGGAACACGATTTTACTTTGGCTGACCAGTGCAAAGACCCGTCCTTAGTAGTTGGGAACAACTTCGATGGAACCACTCACTTGGAATATAATCAGTTTGATCTGCAGCAAGAGTTTGAACCAAACTTCAATGATGGTTTCAACGATTTTCCAAGTTATGGTGTTGTAGAGGGTCCTATACATATCTCGACGTTCCTCCCAACTATCTGTCCTCCACCCTCTGCGTTCTTGGGTCCAAAATGTGCTCTTTGGGATTGTCCTAGGCCTGCTCAAGGATATGACTGGTTCCAGGATTACTGCAGCACCTTCCACGCTGCACTGGCTTTCAATGAAGGCCCACCAGGTATGAATCCGGTTGTGCGTCCTGGAGGCATCGGCCTAAAAGACGGTTTGCTTTTTGCTGCTCTGAGTGCAAAAGCCGGAGGGAAAGATGTCGGTATTCCTGAATGTGAAGGAGCTGCAACTGCTAAATCTCCATGGAATGCACCTGGTAAGGCTTTTTACTTTGTTTGATTTCATGGAACTCTCATACATTCTCTTGATGGATATACTCAAATCTTGATTTTCTGGTGTGATTGTAGAGCTCTTTGACCTCACGGTTCTGGAGAGTGAGACACTAAGGGAGTGGCTATTCTTTGACAAACCAAGGAGGGCCTTTGAGAGCGGGAACAGAAAGCAGAGATCTTTACCTGATTACAACGGTCGTGGTTGGCATGAGTCACGTAAGCAGATCATGAATGAGTTTGGTGGGCTGAAGAGATCATACTACATGGATCCACAGCCTCTGCACCATTTTGAATGGCATCTTTATGAATACGAGATCAACAAGTGCGATGCTTGCGCCTTGTACAGGCTCGAGCTCAAGCTCGTTGATGGCAAGAAGAATTCCAAAGGCAAATTCGCAAACGACTCAGTGGCTGATCTGCAGAAACAGATGGGAAGACTCACAGCTGAGTTCCCTCCAGACAACAACCATAACAATAACAACAACAACAACAACAACAACAACAACAACAAACGCTGCATCAAAGGAAGACCAAAAGTGAACGGTAAAGTGGCAACCGGGAATATTCAGAACACAGTAGAGCAGGCCAATGACTATGGAGTAGGGGAAGAGTATAACTATCTGGTCGGAAATCTAACCGACTACTATATTGCCTGAGAAGAAAAAGGCTTGAAATGCTGTTGCTTAACATTTAATCTGGCAACAGCAGAAGAAGCTTCTACGAGGTGTAGAAGTCTCTCTATCCATTGGATTTCCATGACTCGTATATTTTTCGTTTTGTTATAAGAAGTCTCTCTATCCATGGAGAGTTATGTATATATAACAAGAAGGTGATGCAGCAGACTGTCCTGGAGTTTTGAGAGCTTATTCTAACCAAAAAGCAGGAAAAGTAAAGGTGAGAAGGTGACTGACTTTTTAAGATTCAGTCTTTAGAGGTGAAGGCATACTGACTGACATTTACTTCAGTCCGGTTTATGTATTTTGATGCATTTTCAACCCTTCTGCGATAAAATGCAGATGACAAATTATGTAACCGATGGGAAAATACGGTTTTGGATATCGTTTTATCGTTCTTATGTAATTGGAACCTTGAAAATCTCTGTAGAATGATATCACCGAGCAATTATATGTTTTTGGTGTTGAGGGTTTGTGGATCCAAGGATCATATTGTCAAATTCTCACTGATCTTTACCAAGAAGAATAAGTTCAAGGTATTTGTATTTCACAGACCAAAAAATCATATTCTACATTCATCTACGAGACAGGCACTTGTCTATGGTTACTGTGGCAATAATGGTCTAACCAATGCAAAAGGACGATCTGAATTTACAGACATTAACAATTCCAGCACAACCACTTTTGTTGGAAGGTGGTTACTCTTCAGACCAGGCTCAATCAGACCTGCAACAAAAAATAATGAACATATCATCATGATCAAATATACTCGAAGTAAGGTCGTTGAAATTTAGGAATCGGAAGAAGAGAATCATGGAGTTACCAGGCGAGAGCTTTCTTCTGCCATAAAGTTCTTTAGCTAAAGGATTAGCAGCCCAGTGGTTCACAGCCACCCGGCTAGTCGGTTGGAATCCTATAATTTTACCTTCTGGTGATAACACTACCTGCTCTCATTATAGGACCAGAACAATGAAATCAACAAACATGAGTCCACTTAATGAATTCTAATTTTCACATTCACTAGAACTACCTGGTAAGTAGCGATATCTTGTGCAGATGCCTTTGCGTCTTCATTGAGTTTCTCCAGAAGAGAAGAGCTTGTACCAATGTGATCGTTAACAGACTTAACTCTGCTGGTTTCTTTCAAGTAATCAGGTACTTCTCCAATACAGGCACCTATGCTACTTTCCAGGGTCATCTCTCCTACCCAACCGTATGCATCCTTAAGCTTGTTGACGAGTGATCCGCAGAATGAATCCAACTACTCATTTCGGATTTCAAAGTTTAGTTTTCAAAATATTTTGGAAAAAGCATCATAAAGACACCCGATTAGACAAGAAATATATAGGGTCGTGCATTTCTTTGTTGTATATATATTGGATAGTTATAACTTTTTCATGTCCAGGGATTTACAAAACAAATTGGCATGAATACTTATACTTTATGTGATCAAATGAATTAGAGCTGTCCTAATGTCTACGTGAACTTGCTGGCCTACAAATCTATATGAACACCAAGTGTTCTGTTAATGCATACCTCGGAGGAATCTGAAGATTGATGAGATAACACTTCAGTCTCTGACCATAGAGTATCTTGGAGTTTGCCAGGATATTTTCTCTCGCTTTGCTGAGGAAAGCAGAATCGAGCTGCAGCACCCACGGCAAGAAGAAGAATTCCACTGGCCATGGTAATAGATATGATTTTTAACAAAGACAATCCTCTCTGCCAATAGAGAATAAGCATACAAAAACTGGTTAACAGAAGTTTCATACACAATTCTACCAAAACTAACATTTCTCTACTAAAAAACTCTAATCGTAAATATAACTAATTGTGCATATTGAAAAACATAGTTCAACATGCGACCGGAATGAAGCACACCAATTAAATACAGACAGTGATTCATCAAGAACTGTCGGTTGGCTCTGATTCCAAAGCATCATAGATGAAAGATTGGCTAAATTTTAACAGTCCAATAGTCAATACCTTTTCACTGGGCAAGGCTGCATAATTTCCAAAGTAATTACATGGTAGCTGTTTCTTTGGTAGTGAGTATATATCTTCAAAGTACATATCCAATGCTTCAGCCAATCCAACCTAAGAGTTTTATACTAGCGTCAGGAATGTAGGGAGTATCATCATATAACATGCGTGAAAAAAATGCACCTAAGCAACCATAGATCACATAACTGCAGCAGTAAGAATTTCTTTATTGCACCAATCACATGATTGATAATATATTTCATCTTGCCAGCTTTAATTCCCACAAAATCTATCAGCGTCTCCTTATTGTGTGTACAGGGAAACAGAATTAACACTCTTATCATGGATTGTACATTGTACAAGACTACCTCTCCTTCAAGTTTGAATTTTTTCGAACTTTTATTTCTAAATTAACAGAACAGTGGAATATGGCTCAAACTTATCATACAACCGTGAACAACCAAGAAGAATAGAGATGATAATCTAGAACCTTAGAATGCATTTCCAAACGACAAGATAATCCTAGCCAGAAAAGTAAGGGCTACCCACATTGCCATTCTACATCTCCAACAAAGCATCAAGAATAGGAAGCCTCAATGGGTAAGAAACACAAAACAGAAAGGGAAAAAGTCGATACCATTTGGGAGTGTGTTAGAAGAACCTCCCACTTATTCTCACTGGACTTTCTCCAGCCTTCAAGCTTTAGGTCTCCAAGTATTGTAGTATCAATTTCTAGTCGATAGGCAGGTAGATACTCTCTTACCCAATTACTAAACCCAGGACCACCAATTTTATCCAACTTAGAATTGGCAGACAAGTTCCACCACCAGCTTCTTTTTGTGTCAGCTATTTTGAAATTTTCCTTCCTTGATTGAATATACTCAAGCAATTGGTGGCTATTTTCACTTAGCTCATCATCAAATACCTTGTGCAGGACAACCGAGCAGTCTCTTGAAGCAATTCTCCTGTGTTTCTTGAACCACTTGAAAAACGGAAACTTAACTTTCCCCAGATAATCATCAAGGAAACGCTTCTCAGTACTTTGAAGAACAGAGATACATATAACTTCTGCAATAACAGATATAACCCGTTCATCGGATGAGCTAAGAGTGAACGATGTAGAAACCTCCTGATATAAACAAACTAAACCTATCAGTAATCAATTCCCACTAACAAGCCATTATCACTAGTTTCATCACAATCAAAAACGAACTTAACCTCTCGAGGATTTTCGAAATCTCCCATTTCTCTTTCAGCTCCAGGTCCAAATAACACAAGCTGAAAATTCCACAACTGTCTCAAAACAACTTGCCTAAAAGTCATCGCAAGTATGTTCTTTGACATATCCCCACTAGAAAGATCCTCAGTGAGTGACTTCCTCAGCTTCCTAGCTCGTTCTTTAACCTTCTGAGTAGGCAAAAACTGGCCAAAAAAGCAACCTTCGAAATGTCAAAGCTCAAATGCTCAAAATGCAGAATCACAACTTCGAAGCAGAATCAAAGGCACAAGAAATTGAAATTAGAAAACTTTACCAATCGGGTTGAAGCAGTAGCCTTAGGATCAGAACCTCCGGGGAAAACAGTTTCAACCACCATAACAGGAACATTATCACGAAGATGATCATCGGCAGCTTCACCACCATCAGCAGCAGCTGCGGTTAAAGCTTGATCAAAAGCTACAGTACCAACGAGACTAACTCGAGCTGAATTGTTCTCGTAAGTTCGCACACAAGGAAGTGATTTTCCGTCGGATTGCGCTACGAATCGGAGAATGTCTTCCTCGTTGGTGGTGGACGCAGAAGGATTCTTGGAGCAACAGCGAACGAAAGAAACGGAGCTTCTTCTCTGCAGTGGAACTGATGTGAAATTACGATAAGGGAAGAGAAGTGAAGAAGCAGTAGAAATGGAAGCCATTGACAGACTCCTAAACCCTAAGGGTTTGTTTTCCGAACGTTTGAGGTAGAGAGGAAACTATAAACGGCCTCGTTTACGGGCAAACAACACCGGTCGGAATACTTTCCAATTCCCATACGTTTCGGTATATGATCCCGGGCAACCGAAATGAATTTAAAAATCGCCGACCGGTTTGAACCGAAGAACCGGATAAACACTAAAACTCCTTTTAACAAAGAAGACGAATCCATCGTAAGGACGAAGACAATGACGGAGAAGAGCCAAATTCCCGATAACAGCACCACCGCCTCTTCGTCCGCGAAGAAACCTCCGCCGGAGATCGAATCCGGTTCAAGCTATCCGCGTCAGAGGATGTCGTATCCTAATCGTCCAGAGTCGGTGAATCCAGATCAGGCGACGTTGAGAGAGCAGTGGAAATATGCAATTCGGCAGTATAGTAAATGGTACTCACACGCTTGGGGAACTGCGATTCTCGCCGGAGGAGTCTTCTTCGGACTTGGCTGGATCATCAAAGGCTCTAATCCACTTCCATCTTTTCAGGACGCACTCAAGAAGAAAGATGACTCCGTTTCTTCGTCTCCGGGTAAACATTATCTCTTGATTCTCGATTCCTGGAAAATACTGTTAGGCGAAGCTAAATGTTGAAATTTGTTACTGATATTCAGAAAATTTGTTTAGTGTAATGCAATGATTCATTATAGAATTGTTCATAGCTCGTGTTGGTTATTGTGATTCTATTGAACTATGCTTTAATTGATCTAAAGAAATTGACTCTGTTTTGTTGCTTATAGATGATGATTATGTAAAGGATTCAGTTTTCTCTAAGCTGATCAATCTTATTATATCAATATCATCGGAAAACAAGATATTTATGATATTTTGCAAACTCATCTCTTGAGAATCCATACTACTTGTGTTCTCGTCAATTGGTTTTAGACTTTTAGTGTATTGACCTGAGATAACAGAAAAAAGGAAGCTCATTTCTCAAGTTCTAGGTATTTAGATATTAGGATTATTACCGAGTTTGTGTCGCTATGAAAATCTGCAATTTTGTTTTCTTCTTTAGATGTAAGCTTTTCTGATTACCAAACAGAGCTTGGAATTAATAAGAAACATTTAGAAGCACATTAGTCTTTACACGCCAATGCTATTAATTGATAGGGCTGCTGTAATCTTTATTTGCAGGTGGAGAAAAGTAAGATGGCTCATGAGTTTTGATCAACAATGGCACATCTCCTTGTACATTACAAATAACATCGATCCTTAGAACCAGAGAGGGAGCACAAAGCAAGCGGTTGTAATGTAAGAGCAAGAAAAACTTGAGTTTAAAACTTTGTTTGTCTTTAAAAATTCCAAGAATGTATACAAATTAGCAGTAAATTAGTGTAAAATGTTGATGTTGAATGTTAAAAGTACAAGAAAGATACACAGATGTGTCTATGCAGAGCAGCAACCGGGTTTTTTAATGGCTGAGATATCGTCTTTGCTTCCGACATTAATCGTCTGTCCTTTAGGCAAAGCAGTAGTCGGATCATCTCCAGCTTCGAGAGCCTTCTTGCTAACGACTCTGTAAATCTGAGTGAGAACTTCGGTGAAGGCATTATCGACATTGACAGCTTCAAGTGCAGAAGTCTCCATGAAAAAGGTATTCTCTCTTTCCGCAAAGGATTTTGCTTCTTCAGTTGAGATGGCTCTAAGATGGCGAAGATCAGCTTTGTTACCAACGAGCATTATCACAATGTTTGCATCCGTGTGGTCCCTAAGCTCCTTTAGCCATCTCTCAACATTCTCGAATGTCACATGACGAGTCACGTCGTAAACAAGTAAAGCACCAACGGCTCCTCTGTAATATGCGCTTGTGATGGCTCGGTACCTAGTTTTATGATTTGGTCAATCAAGAAAACATAATTAACAATTTGACGGTGATGATCCTAAGTTTTATTGGATAACAAGTCCTAGATTTGTTGATGATTCAACCAACTAAAAAACGAAAATGTGTTGTTTTCTTGTTACCTTTCTTGGCCGGCGGTATCCCAGATTTGAGCTTTGACGATCTTGTCGTCGCATTGGATGCTACGAGTGGCAAATTCGACACCAATAGTGGCACGTGAGTCGTGGCTGAAGTCATTTCTGGTGAAACGAGATAACAGATTCGATTTTCCGACACCAGAATCTCCAGTTAAGACCACCTTGAAGAGGTAATCATAATCGTCTTCTGCTCTATATGCTCCCATCTTTGTGTCTTTATATTCGTGAAACAATCACAAATCAACAATGAAAATGTATTTGGCTGTTCCAAGAACTTGGGAAAACAATATGCAATTCCCAAAAGTGTTTACTTTTGTTGTAAGAAAAAGAAAAGTAGTTATATTTTCTTTGTTTTTAACGTTTTCTAAATTGGAGAAAGACACCAATTTGAGTTTTGAATTTGGAAAGACAGCAAGAGAACCAGAAATTCAAGGAATCTCCTCTACTTTTTCTATTTTTTTGTTTTATCAATGAATGGATAGAAATTTTTCTACCGCATAAAGGAAAGATTTTTGGCAACGGTACTAACTAACCTGCGTGCTGTCAATTTTCAACAATTAACATCATAGAAAAATTGTATTTTTTTTATAATGCCAGTTGGAATTACTGAAAATATGATATCATAAAATTGGTATTTTAAAAATCTATATCAAGAATCTTCACAAGGTATTACAAAATTTGCCAAGGGAAGACTCATCTTTTCCTCTTCTATTTACAGATCCAACAACAAAGGAGTCCTGTGTAAATCATACAGATAATCATAAACTGGAAAGTCGCAACCAAGAGAGCCTTCCTCATTGTGTAGAAGAGCAAAACAAGTATCACAGAAGTAGCAAGGATTCTCTGGTGCGCACTTGTAATCTACTGCAAACTTAGTAGCTCTGTGTATTTTACAAACGTCGCATTTCTGTATCCTCCCTTTGAATTGGAACATAAGTCTCGGGTAAACCGCTCTGTTCTGGACATCATCTGGATGACTAAGCCTCATGTCTCGTATCACTATCATGTGCTTGCAATCTCCCTGTTCGGTTTTCAATCAGTTAATATCTTCAAAAAGTGATTACCATAAGATCAGAAGTAAAGAAAGAAAGAAGGTTTTACCTGATGACAGTAAAGATAACTAGCTCCGAGTCTGAATCTCAAATCACAGAAGCGTGTACTCTGCATATCTGCAGATCCGAAACGGGGTAAATCCATGGATTTTGCTTTGCCTAGAACCGCTTTATGCTTTTTCTTTGATTCGCCACTTATAATGCAATTCCATTTTTTAAGAGCTTCATCTTTTGAGTTCCAAAGCCAATTCAATATAGGTTTGCTGTAATCTGTTGCTGAGGGATTCCTTAAGTCATTGTGAAAGATGTCCTTAACAAGCAAAAAAGATTTAATCAGAGAAGAAGAAAGTAGACTTAGTTAGTAGTCAAAATGAACAGATTGATTCTTACTTCTATGAGGAAGTATCCAGATGGATCATACGTTCCAGCCTTTATCATCACTTGGTCCGTAAGGCAGTGAATCTTGTCCCTCAGTTCAGTCAACATTTGACGTCCCAGAACCAAAAATTCTTGAGTCTGAGAGAAATTCCATGCAGGTATTCTTGTTAGTAGTGTTGCATATGATTTGCCTCTATGTCTAATGTTCTATGTCAACTGAACAAGGCTTTATCATACCCAGAAAACGCATAGGGTATCAAAGATTCATCACAGAGCAATGCAGTACCTTTATTTTGCGATTGTCATATATCTCAACACACAGAACGACTTCAGGAAATAGCGTATCATCCGGCCCTTGGATGTCCGATGGCTTCACTAGCTGCGTGAACAGGAAGATAATATTTTAGCCATATGTATGAGCAGTGAGTAGCACATTTGAAAAGTAAAAAAACTGCGAGGGAAAATCACTTGCCATGTTATTATCTACGGACTTGAGAGATTGCATCTTCATAAAACCTTCTAGAGACGTATCCACATCTTTACTATTTTCAAAAGTTTTGCTGAACAAAAAAGTTAATAAAGTCAAAACATCAGCACAAAACAGAAAAGATACATCAGCATAGAAGACTCTGCAATAGTCATAATCACACACCTGAAGCAATGTAACCTCACATCTAATTTATCCTCATCCTGCTTTTGTTTGAGTTTAGCAAGCTGCTCTACTTTGGCAAGATAAGCATCCTGATAACAAAAAAAAGATAAACCATATCAATAATCAAAAGATACAATAAAGCCATCAGCTCTCTCTAGTTGCCAACAACATGCTACATAAATTCACCTCAGTCTTTTTCACTGACTTCTGTTTTTTTGTCACAGTCTTCTTTACTGTCTGCCTTTTCGTTGCGGTCTTCCTAACTGTCGTCTGCCTTTTCGACCTTCTTCCCTTTACGGCTGGTGGATTTTCACTGCTCAAAACAGAGGAGGTAAACTGTTTGTTATCATGACTACAACCTAAATAAAATCTGATATCGCAAGAGAACAATGCTGAATCCAAACCACTATAAAAGCAACATCACAATGTTTTTACCAAGGATTCTCACAAGAACGAAAAGTACTCTAGATAACAGAAAGATACTTACGAAGGAGAAGCATCCAAAGTTAGTTCTAGCACGTTCTGAGAATCGTTATCATCCTCCTGTAAAGACAGAAGAACCAATCTCATAAATCCCCAAGTTTCTTACACTCCAAAGACAACAAAAGAATAGACCAATGAAACGATTCAGCTGCGTACCTTAAAGGCTTCCTTCATAGCCATATCTGTAAGTTCCTCCTCTGTATAAATCTTGAGAGAATCAGTCCTGCAACAACAAACTCCCAAATCATAATCTATAATGTATTTGATCACAATACCAGAAAAGAGCCAAACTTGAATACATACGAGATATCATATTCGTGAGAACATGAAGGAGAATCGAGAGACAAGTGAGTTTCCAAATCTTGCAGAAGATCGAGATAAGAAGATTGAAACTCGGGAACAGTAGAAAGATCTCCAACCATGTCTGGTAAAAAAATTGGACCTCCTCTTGGTGCCCCTAAAGTAGCACTCTGTTCACTACTCTCACTCTCCATTTTCTTCCTAGAGAAGATGAAGAGAGAATTTGATGGGGTTTGTGAAACTCTAAGAAAAATCGAGACTTTAGGTTTCAGTATTTGAATTCATAAAGAAAAAAATCGGAAAGTCATCGAAGGGTCAATTCTAGTTGAGTTGATGAAATTAGGGTTGACAATAGAATCTGAAATCAAAGTAATCAATTTGGACAAGGTAGAAGAAGCAAATCGTGTTCTTCAGTTCTTGTTCGTGAAGAAGAAGTAGACAAAGGAGCATTATATATTGGGTTTCATTATTAAACCGGCTATTGAATCGATTAAATCACATCAAACCGGAATGGTTTTCTATTGGACCGTGATACAAAACAGAACACAAGTGATGATTCTCAGTATCTTTAGAAACTAGTATTAGGCTAATAGCTTGATCTTAATGAACCTTTGTTCTTAATCTTGCAGGACCAATGGAAAGGAGGAATTGAATACGGTCCTTGGAGTAATCCTTTAGCTATCCATCTGTATGCAGCCTCGGTCAAATGAACACTGTCCCAATACACATACTTGGAAGGATCATCACAATGTTCAACTCCTTCATTGCCACATTGTCTACCAGGGGTGTAGTGGTAAGATCCTCCTATACCGCAACAAGCGGATAACGGTCTGTTCATGAACCCTGATTGTATGATGGAATGGATAATTAACTTTGTTAGAGTATCAAATCAAACCAATGAACTTGGTTGTGTAGTTTCAATAAAAAAGATCAAGAAGGCTAACCGTATCTGGCTGGTTCTTGGAAAAGCCGCATTATAGCATTGTAGTAGTCAGCGTATATGATGTTGACATGAGGGTAAAGCGTCCGGAGTCTGTTAAGTTCTGCCTGAAGATGTTCACTGTGGTACTCTCCAAACTTGTTCAGCCATTTCAAACATCCTGTTAAAGGATCATATTCTTCCATGTTTGATGTTTGATATGATGTCAAAGAGGCTACCGAGCATCCGATTGGGAACCCTCCAGGGACCAGAAATGTTCTTCCCCCCATACAGATCAACTCCTGTGCTTTCGATATTCAGTCCCAATAAATAAAAACATACAGTTTTTGGAGATATTCAGAACGAGAAATGTTTACCGTGATTGCAGAAGATATAGCCCTGATAACAAGTGGAACCAACTCTTGTATCTCTTCAATGTGTTTACCCTCAGAGAATGCGAAACCATAGTCGTTCCCTCCAAATTCTCCCATGAGAATCAAAGCATTTCCAATCATATCTCCGCAGTCTAAAACAAGATTACAAAGTAAACTATCTTATTACAAATGAGCTTGATTAGCGACAACGACTAATGTTCTTCCTCACCTGTAGGAGAGCCACAAAACTTAGGTAAACTCTCCTTGAAGCTCCTAAGTTGAACACCTAAACTGATGTTGCTGTGAGGATAATGAATTCCTCTCTCTTCAAAAACAGAACTATCCACTGCCGTTGCTCCTCCCACCGCGAAATTAAGTCCTTTCTCAAAATTTCCATTGTTAGTCCCATAAAAAGGAGGCACAAGAGGCAGACCCAAGAACTCAGCTGTGAACAAAGCCAAAGAAAAAAGGGTTAATGAGAAAAATGGTTAATGTTTTGTATTTAGATAATTTCAGTCTTTATACACAATACAACCATCCACAAACAATTATAATCTGTTTTCTTGATACTACTACACACTAATACAATTCACAAGTCCATGATACAACGTACCGATGAAGTCGATGACGAGACGGCCATTTGAGAAACGTCCTGTGGCATGGTGGAAGAAAGTCTCTCCGTAAGGAGGAAACGCTGCGTGAGGGAGATCGTTAGGATCAGAGAGACCAAGCAAGTTTCCAGTGTCAGCAAGCGAATCTCCAAAACTAATGATTGACTTGAAATTCCCGTATTGCGTTTCCAAGCTTACAATAGTGACTAAAAACGAAGATAAAACAAAAATGCTAACAAGCTTTCTAGCCATGCTAGAGGTCCAACTTTTTTTGTTTTTCTTTCAATGATGATTTGAAAATCTTTTGATTTGGAAAAAATTATTTAGAGCCAAATGTCTTGGCATTTTCGTAGACAAGATAAGAAAATAATTGTGATATGACAATGGATCGGGATGGTCTAATGAGTAAAGATAAGTATGGGGCAATGTAAGTACATAACGTTTTGGTCCTACTTGTTAGTTGTAATTTAGTCTTTCAGTTTCTATGGACAACGAAACTTTGGTCGTGTAAAACGTTTACTTGGATATATGAAAAATAAAGATAGAGGTAGCTTGCATACATAATATCTACTATATGGTTAATGGTTAATTGGTTGCATAGTTGACAATAGTAAATAGACAAAGAGTTAATAGCTGAATTGTTCGAGATCTCATGCAAAACTTAGAGGTAGGTGGTTGGAGCGGCGGCTTAAGTAAAATTTACAGCTTATATCAGTTGTTTCATCAAAGATATGCAAGCACTTAAGAACCATACATGTTTATTATTATTATCTCTGTCTCTCAAAAGTTTCAGACAACCTTGTATCAACTGTTCATCTAAGAATATTGTGTGTCTGACGACGCTCTGTTTTTAAGTTCAGAGCTGAGGCAAGACCAATCGAAAGGAGGATTTGCGTACGGTCCCTTAAGTATTCCATCAGCTACCCATTTGTATGCAGCCTCGGTGAAATGAACACCATCCCAGTTCACATACTTTGAAGGATCATTGCAACATTTCCCTCCTTCAGTCCCACTTTTTTTACCAGGGGTGAAGTGGTAACAAGAGGGCAAGGGTCTCTTTATGAACCCTGATTGTATAATAAACTCGATTAGTAAACTCGGTTAATTTGTTTACGTGTAGATTCAGTTGAAAGATCAAGAAGGCTAACCGAATTTTGCTGGTTTTTGGTAAAGCTGTAACATGGAATTATGATTGTCACCGTATATAATGTTGACATGAGGGTAAAGCTTCCTGAGTCTGTTGAGTTCTGCCTTAAGCTGCATGTTGTGGTATTCCGAAAAATTGTTCAGCCATGTCAAACATCCGGTTGAAGGATCGTATTCTTTCATGTTTGTTGTTTGATATATTTTCAGATAGCCTATAGAGCACCCGGATGGGAAGCTTCCTGGTACTAGAAATGTTGTCCCACCCAAATTTTGCAACTCCTGCATAGTTATTTGTTATTGGATATTCAGTCCCTAAATAGCATATGTAATAATCTGATTAGTTGAAGAATAAGACACAGGAGAATGTTACCTTAATTGCCGAAGATATAGAACTGATCACTAGCGGAACAAGCTCTTGCAGCTCACTGATACTCTTGCCACCAAACAAGAGGTAGTTGTAGTCATTGATCCCAATCTCTCCCATGATAATCAACGCATTGCGGATCATCTTTCTGCAATCTAACACAAAGGAAATCATATGTATTATGTACCTTGTAACAAGTTATGACATGAGAAATCAAATTTGATATGTATTTAACTACCTGAAGTAGAACCACATAGGGTTGGTAAGCTCTCTTTGAAGCTCTTCACCTGATCTTGTAGACTGATGTTTGATTGAGGAATTTGATTACTGATTTCACCTGGAAAGGCGCTGCGGTCCAATGCCGTCGCTCCACCCACAGCGAAATTCATTCCTTTCTCGAAACTTCCGTTTTTAGATCTATAGTAAGGAGGCACATAAGGCAGCCCCAAGAACTCAGCTGTGAGCAGAACAGAGGAAACAGAGGATTTACACAAGAACCTAAAAGATGCTAAAGGTCTCACTAAGCTTTGACAAGAATCTCTTACAACACAGCAAGATCAACTAAACAGACTTCTTGTTTCAAGAGCCAAAACACATGCAACGTTTGACTATACAGTCAAGTGAGATGATCCGCAAGATCATGTAATAATGTAATATACAAAAAGAAACGTACCAATGAAGTCAATGATAAGACGACCATCGCAGAACCGGCCAGTAGGACGGTGGAAGAATGTTTCTCCGTATGGAAGAAAAGCAGACTGAGGAAGAGCATTAGGGTCAGAGAGACGAACCAAGTTCCCGGTATCAGCACTCGAGTCGCCGAAGCTGATTATGGACTTGAAATTCCGGCATTGCTGTGCGGAGCTTACCGACAAGGTTATTAGAAAGGTGAGTGTGAGCTTGATGAAGAGATGAAAACCTAGAGATGAAAACCTGGCGAAGCCATGAGAGAAGACAGACACTAGGCAAATAATCTCACTGCCTCATGGCCTTATTAGCTAGCTCACTGCCACTTCTCTTCTTCTTTTTATCTTTAAACTTGCATTCATTTACTGCTGCATTTATACATCTTTTGAATACTATAGTCTATAATTTGTTTTTATTTTCTTTTTGGACAAATATTCTATAAACTTTATAAGTTATATTTCATACACCTTACCGTATCTGCCATCCACACTATTTTTATCTGTTCATCTTTATTTCTATCCTCTATCATCCAAAATGAACTAACCAACTTATCAAGCCAAAAGTGATTTCACTCTTTAAAAGAAAGCTCGAGTACTATTTATTACTTTATTGTGTGTCACAATTTGATGTTATCACTGTGTGTCTAATGACACTTTGTTCTTGATCTCGGAGCTGAGGCAAGACCAATCGAAAGGAGGATGCGCATACGGTCCCTTAAGTAATCCATCGGCTATCCACCTATATGCAGCCTCGGTCAAATGAACGCTGTCCCAATGCACATACTTCGTAGGATCATCACAATGTTCCACTCCTTCATTGCCACATTGTCTACCAGGGGTGAAGTGGTACGATCCTCCTATACCGCAACAAGCGGACAAGGGTCTGTCCATAAACCCTGATTGTATATTTCATTGGATAATTTAGTCAGCTAGCGAACCGAATTAATGTACTTGGTCGTGTAGATAATTCAGTAGGAAAGATCAAGATGGCTAACCGTATTTAGCTGGTTCTTGGAAAAACCGCAACACAGCGTTGTAGTAGTCAGCGTATATGATGTTGACGTGAGGGTAAAGCGTTCGGAGTCTGTTGAGTTCTGCCTGAAGATGCTCACTGTGGTATTTGCCAAACTTGTTCATCTCTTTCAAACAGCCTGTTAAAGGATCATATGCTTCCAAGTTTGAAGTTTGATATAATGTCAAATAGGCTGCTGAGCATCCGCTTGGGAACCCTCCGGGGACCAGAAATGTTCTTCCCCCCATACCGATCAACTCCTGCGCTTTCGATATTTAGTCCCCAAGGCATAAGAAAAAGGTAGTACATTTTGTGATTTTATTGTGACAAAAAGATCAAGATGAGGTATTCAGAAAGAGAAATGTCTACCGTGATTGCCGATGATATTTTACCAATAACCAGAGGAACAAGCTCTTTGATCTCTTCAATGTCTTTCCCCACAAAGAAACAGTAATTATAGTCATTCCCTCCAATTTCTCCCATGAGAATCAAAGCATCTCTGAGCATATCTCTGCAATCTAAGAAAAAACGACAGAGCAAACCATTACAAGTCAATTTGACAAGCCAAAAACAGAGAAATATTAAGTCTGCTGCACCAAATACAGGCAAAAAAAGTAGATTGATCTTCACCACCTGAAGAAGAGCCACATAAGTTAGGCAAAATCTTCTTGAAACTCTCAAGCTGAACACCTAAACTGACGTTTGTGTAAGGATAATGAATTCCTCTCTCCTCAAGAAAAGAACGGTCCAATGCCGTCGCTCCCCCCACCGCGAAGTTAACTCCCTTTTCGAAGTTTCCATTGTTAGTTCCATAAAACGGAGGCACAAGCGGTAAACCCAAGAACTCAGCTGCCAAGAGAAACAAGCATAAGAATCACATTCTTGAACTAAGCCAATTGCTTATATTAGCAACAAATTACACAATTTGTGAGTGATAGAACCTTAAGATCCATGATTCGATTATGCATGCTCTTTCAAGATAATCTAAAACACTACAAGTTCTCATTCGGACACGTACCAATGAAGTCGATGACGAGGCGGCCGTCTGAGAAACGGCCAGTGGGACGGTGGAAGAAACTCTCTCCGTAGGGTGGAAACGCGACGTGAGGAAGATTGTTAGGATCTGAGAGACCGATCAAGTTTCCAGTGTCGGCGATCGAATCGCCGAAACTGATGATTGACTTGAAATGTCGGCAGTGTGATTCCGAATTGACAGTAGTGAGTAAAAGAGTAGATAAAAAGAGTTTCATCAACAGAGAAAAATCTGAAAACGCCATGCAAGAGTACTGTCCAAGGTCGGTTGGTCGTCTCCTTCGTTTGGCTTCAGAGTCAAACTCATCAAAATATGATATGGATGGTTTGTTAAAAAGTTCAATTCTTTTACAGTGACGCACTATACAAACCGCCGATCCTGATCAAAATTTCAGCTAATAATAAAATAAACGGTATAATTAAATTATCAGATTTTTATTTTTATTTTTTAAAAATTACAAATTATCCCAGTACATAAAAATACAATTTTTTCAATACAAAACCTTCATTATTTTTTTTTGTTTGCTTAAAACATCATTTAAAAACAGAGATTATTAGATCTCTAATGCCATTTTGTTTTTAATTTCGGAGCTGAGGCAAGACCAATCAAAAGGAGGATGCATGTAGAATTGGATATCAAACTGACTTGTCCTTATTCATTCACAAAAGTATGGTATTTATACAAACCTAGCCGACCCTAATACAACTTGCTCCCCAAGATAAATATACAAACTTCCGTTTGAATAGAAGAAGAATATTGACTAGAATACAATATGGAATATTGCCTAATACCCCCCCTCAAGTTGGAGAGTGTAAGTCTACTACACCCAACTTGGACATTAGCTTCTGAAACGGGACACGCCCTAAGGCTTTGGTGAGAAGATCGGCAACTTGATCCTCCGAGCGAACATACTTTGTAGCAATAATACCAGCACGGACCGCATCACGAACTGCATGAATATCATTTTCGATGTGCTTGGTACGTGCATGACCAACAGGATTCGCAGCAATTTGAATAGCAGCCTGACTATCACAAAACAACACGGTGGGACTTGTAGACGAAATACCAAACTCTGTAAGCAGTTTGTGAAACCATTTGATTTCACGAAGTGCTTCAGCCATGGCTCTATACTCAGCTTCAGCGGAAGAATGGGACACAGTATCTTGCTTCTGTGTCTTCCAGGAGACAGGAGAACCACCAAGTAACACCTCTTTCACCAGCCATAGCTTCTTACACAAGAAGTCTTTACTACTTTTGGTTATGAATTCAACGATGAAAAACTAAGAGCAAAAGATTGGAAAGGAACCTGGCTCTGATACCATGTAGAATTGGATATCAAACTGACTTGTCCTTATTCATTCACAAAAGTATGGTATTTATACAAACCTAGCCGACCCTAATACAACTTGCTCCCCAAGATAAATATACAAACTTCCGTTTGAATAGAAGAAGAATATTGACTAGAATACAATATGGAATATTGCCTAATAATGCACATATGGCCCCTTAAGAAATCCATCAGCTATCCATCTATATGCAGCCTCAGTCAAATGAACACTGTCCCAATGAACATACTTTGAAGGATCATCACAATGTTCAACTCCTTCATTGCCACATTGTCTACCAGGGGTGAAGTGGTAAGATCCTCCTATACCGCAACAAGCGGGCAAGGGTCTGTCCATGAACCCTGATTGTGTAATTCATTTGATAATTACTCGGTTAGCTAACCGAATTAATGAACTTGGGTGTGTAGATGATTCAGTAGGAAAAATCAAGAAGGCTAACCGTATTTAGCTGGTTCTTTGAAAAACCGGAACACATTGTTGTAGTAGTCAGCATATATGATGTTGACATGAGGGAAAAGCGTCCGGAGTCTGTTGAGTTCTGCCTGAAGATGCTCGTTGTGGTATTCTCCAAACTTGTTCATATCTTTCAAACATCCTGTCAACGGATCATATGCTTCCAAGTCTGATGTTTGATGTAATGTTAAAGTGGCTACAGAGCATCCGCCTGGAGATCCACCGGGAACCAGAAATGTTCTTCCTCCCATACCAATCAACTCCTGTGTTTTTTTGATATTTAGTCCCCAAAAGAAGTACAGTTTGTAATTTCATTGTTCCCTGGACTGGATGATCAAAGATGTTATTCCGAAAGAGAAATGTTTACCGTGATTGCAGAAGATATCGCACTAATAATCAGTGGAACCAACTCTTTGGTCTCTTGAGTGTTTTTGCCCACATAGGATGCGTAAGCATAGTCGTTCCCTCCAATTTCTCCCATGAGAATCAAAGCACTTTCCATCATCTCTCTGCAGTCTAAAACAAGATTGCAACATATCAAATTTGATTGAAGCATAAGATATCAAATCTGATATTATTAAAACAAGAAAAGAGAAAATTAAAAGGTGAAAATTTGATTTCACTACCTGAAGGAGAGCCACAAAACTTAGGCAAATTCTCCTTGAAGCTGCCAAGCTGAACACCTAGACTGACATTGTTGTGAGGATAAATAATTCCTCTCCCCTCAAGAACGGAAGTTTCCAGTGCCGTTGCCCCTCCCACCGCGAAATTAACTCCTTTCTCGAAGTTTCCATTGTTGATCCCATAAAAAGGAGGCACAAGCGGCAAACCCAAAAATTCAGCTATCAACAAAACCAAAGAAAACAGAACCGTTTGTTCAACCAACCAACAAAGCATTAAATCAGAAGAAAAAGGAACACAAAGAAAGAGCCCAAGATAATTTATAACTTTATTGGTTTCTTTCACAAATCTCAAGACAGACCATTCTTGATACTAAGCTAATTAATTATCTGTTAGGCGTTTTAAATTAGCACAAATTACACAATTTACAAGAAGCAGTATATGTACCAATGAAATCGATGACGAGGCGGCCGTCTGAGAAACGGCCAGTGGGGTAATGGAAGAAAGTCTCTCCGTAGGGAAGAAACGCAAAGTGAGGGAGATCGCTAGGATCGGAGAGACCAAGCAAGTTTCCGGTATCAGCAAGCGAATCGCCAAAACTGATGATCGACTTGAAATTCCGGCACTGAGGTTCTGAGTAGACAATAGTGACTAACAGGGTAGATATAAAGAAGCTCAACAGAGGAGAATCTGAAGACGCCATGGTAGAGGCTCCAAGGTCCGTCTTCTTCGGATAGAGTCCTCAACGTCAAATCATAATAATAGAGTACTTGCTAAATGAAGTAAACAATGAATTTTCGGAGTTACTGGATTTGAAATAAAAACAGAATAACAGAGTAAAAGACAACAAAATCTTCTACAAAACGTATCTTATAGATGGAATAAACAGAACATGTTAGAAGATGCGTCTTCCTAATCAGTTCAGAATAATTTGCCTCACAAACAAGTTGATAAATTCTTTACTAAGATTTAGCTTTTGGCTTTATTTACTATCATAACAATACAAATAGACAAACATTAATCCAGGATCAGAACACAAGCACACTTCGAACATACAAGACTTTCTGATCATTATCTCTTTTGCCTCTCAAAGTTAAGAAGACTGAGTGTCTAGTGACACCTTGCTCTTGATTTCAGAGCTGAGGCAAGACCAATCGAAAGGAGGATTCGCGTACGGTCCATTAAGTAATCCATCGGCAAGCCATCTGTATGCAGCCTCGGTGAGATGAACTTCGTCCCAATTCACATGCTTAGAAGGATCTTTACAACATTCCACCCCTTCAGTCCCACATTGTCTACCAGGGGTGAAATGGTACAATCCTCCTATACCGCAACAAGCAGGTAAGGACAGATTCGTGAACCCTGTTTGTATAATTGATTTGATAGAAAACTTGGTTAGCGAATCTTTATCTAATCAACGAACTTTGTAGTAGAGATTCAAAATAGAAAGATGAATAAGGCTAACCGTATTTGGCTGGCTCTAGGAAAAGCCTCGACACAGCGTTGTAGTAGTCCGCGTATATGATGTTGACATGAGGGTATAGCGTCCGGAGTCTGTTGAGTTCTGCCTGAAGATACTCGTTGTGGTATTCGTCAAACTTGTTCTGCCGTTTCATACATCCTGTTAAAGGATCATATGCTTCCATGTTTGATGTTTGATGATTTGTCAAACAGGCAACTGTGCATCCACCTGGGTACTCCCCGGGGACAAGAAATGCTCTTCCCCCCATACCGATCAACTCCTGTGCTTTCGATATCAGTCCCAAAAACAAAAAAAGACAGGCAGATCGAGATGAGGTATTCAGATATAGGCACATTTACCGTGATTGCAGAAGATATAGTACCGATAACCAGTGGAACAAGCTCTTTGGTCTCTTCGGTGGTTTTGCCGACCAAGGATGCGTAATAATAGTCGTTCCCACCAATCTCTCCCATGAGAATCAAAGCATTTTCAATCATATCTCTGCACTCTAGAACAACATTTCAAAGTAAAACTGACATATTTTATTGACTACTTCCCATGGCTGAAACTGCAATACTCAATCATCTCTAGTAGTATATAAGTGAAGCATAAGAAGACATCAAATCTGATATTTTTAAAAAAGGAAAAAAGAAACATCAAATACATTAAAAAGATGTTCCCACCTGAAGGTGAGCCACAAAACTTAGGCAAATTCTCCTTGAAGCTCCTAAGCTGAACACCTAAATTGACATTGGTGTGAGGATAAATAATTCCTCTCCCCTCAAGAATGGAGGTTTCCAGCGCCGTAGCACCTCCCACCGCAAAATTAACTCCCTTGGTAAAGTTTCCATTGTTAGATCCATAAAAAGGAGGCACAAGCGGTAAACCCAAAAATTCAGCTGCAAGCATATTACCATACAAAAGAGCATGAGAGAAAGATATTTACTTCTCTTGATAAAACTACAAACTAATTAAAACTTAAAGAGGTAAAGATCTGGAAACAAATACAATTTACAAGTACATGATACACAGTAAACTTACCGATGAAATCGATGACGAGACGGCCATTTGAGAACCGGCCAGTGGGATGGTGGAAGAAAGTCTCTCCGTAAGGAGGAAACGCTACGTGAGGGAGATCGTTAGGATCAGAGAGACCAAGCAAGTTTCCGGTGTCGGCAAGCGAATCGCCGAAACTGATGATTGACTTGAAGTTCAGACATTGCGGTTCAGAGTTGACAAGAGTGAGTAAAAGAGCAGATACAAAGAGTTTCATCAACGTAGGAGAATCTGGAGACGCCATGTGACACATTACAATGTCGGTCGTCTCTTTCGTTTTCTTTCTTTGTTTGTTTATTGTTTTCTTCCTTTGTTTGTTTTTGTTTATTGTTTTCTTCCAAGAATCTAGGCGTTAAATTTAGATATTTTGTATACACAAGCACATTTATTACTAACAGACACATTTTTTTCCTTTTTCTTTTCATTATCTGTGTAGTCTCTCAAAGTTTGTATCAATCTTTCATCAAAGATTACTGTGTCTCTAATGACACTTTTTTCTTAATTTCAGAGCTGAGGCAAGACCAATCGAAAGGAGGATTCGCATAAGGTCCCCTAAGTATTCCATCAGCCATCCATTTGTATGCAGCTTCAGTCAAATGAACACCATCCCAATTCACATACTTTGAAGGATCTTTACAAGATTCCACTACATCAGTCCCACATTGTTTACCATTCGTGAAGTTGTATGATCCTCCTATACCGCAACAAGCGGGCAAAGGTCTGTCCATGAACCCTGGTTGTATAATAAACTCTGGTTAGCATATCAGTCAATGGATTCTTTTTGTGTAGGTTCACTAGAAAGATTGAGAAGGCTAACCATATTTGGCTGGTTCCTGGAAAAACCGTAATATAGCGTTGTAGTAGTCAGCGTATATGATGGTGACATGAGGGTAGAGCTTCCTGAGTCTGTTGAGTTCTGCCTGAAGCTGCTCGCTGTGGTATTCTCCAAACTTGTTTAGCCATGTCAAGCATCCTGTCAAAGGATCATACTCTTCCGTGTTTGTAGTTTGATATTGTGTCAAATAGGTTACAGAGCATCCAAGTGGGAACTCTCCAGGTACCAGAAACGTTTTTCCCCCCATACCAATCAACTCCTGTAGTTTCGATATTCAGTCCCGTAAACTGAATGTTTTGGTAAAGAATTGGATGAGGTACACAGAAAGAGAAACGCTTACCGTGATTGCAGAAGAAATAGTACTAATAACCAGTGGAACCAGCTCTTTGATATCTTCTACGCGTTTCCTCACAAAGAATCCGTAATTATAGTCGTTCCCTCCAATTTCTCCCATGAGGATCAAAGCATTTTCAATCATATCCCTGCAGGCTAAATTACAAAGTAAACCATTATTACAACCATCAACCAGTAGGATCTCTAAGCAGAACCAAGCTAAATATGTGGTCTGCTAATTCCTATACACTGCCTAAGAAATCAAAGTTTGATACTTTTGAAACAGGAAAAAAGTGAAATTATTTCTTATCTTCAATACCTGAAGGAGAATCACACAAGGTAGGCAAAATCTTCTTGAAGGTACTAAGCTGAACGCCTAAACTGACATTGGTGTAAGGGAAATGAATTCCTCTCTTTTCAAGAAAGGAACGTTCCAAAGCCGTAGCTCCTCCCACCGCGAAATTAACTCCCTTGTCGAAGTTTCCGTTGTTAGTTCCATAAAAAGGAGGCACAAGCGGCAAACCCAAGTATTCAGCTGTGAACAAGACCAAAGAAAGAGTATGAGAAAACAACAGAGTCATGAACCAATTAGGCATAACCAAACTTTAATGGTTTTGTATTTAGACGATTTCAAGCTTTAAAATACAAACGAACTTTCCACTCAAACAAGAGCATCTAGAAGAAGAAAAAGCCAAACACAAATTAACAACACTTTTGGTTTCTTCTGAATCTGAACAGATTCAAACATAAAATAATTACTATTTACTTTCTTGATACTACGGACAAATTAATTGTTCTAACTAAAGATACGTTGTGATATGTGAATTTTATTATGGAACAAAAACATCTCAAAGTGGAGTCAACGAGGATACAGTAACGGTACCTATGAAATCGATGACGAGGCGGCCGTTGCAGAAACGGCCAGTGGGACGGTGGAAGAAAGTCTCTCCATACGGAGGAAATGCGACGTGAGGAAGTTTGTTAGGATCGGCGAGACCGATCAAGTTTCCGGTGTCGGCAATCGAATCGCCGAAACTGATGATTGACTTGAAATTTCGGCAGTGTGATTCGGAACTGACGATAGTTAATAATATAGTAGATATAAAGAAGCTCAGGAGCTTCATCAGTAAAGGAGAATCTGGAGACGCCATGTAAGCTGCTCCAAGGTTGGTCTCCTTCGAGTTCAAGATTCCCAATTTGTTGGATGGGTAGTAGGTAGAGTTGAACTTTTCTTCCCCTTCCTTTTTGTGGTGCCAAGTACATATTTTCAATTTTATAATATATCTTGGTCGGGTATAGAATCCCAACATCCCTAACAAATTTGGACTAATATCAATATTACTATAGATTTAGATTTTCTCTAGTAATTTTCTGGTATCATTTTTTTTTTTGGGTCAATCATATATAACATGTACAGTATTAACATCTTGTCAGTGGTTTGCCATTACATTTGGTAAATAATAACAATAAAAAGAATCGGTGATATGAGGCTATAAAATGTGGTACCAAACTTCATCCATTCCATTAGGTTTTTTTTTAAAGATCTCCCACGTCTAGCTACAAATTCAATTTTCTGTTTATGGTTTATGTGTATCAAATGCATCTGACAAAAAAAGAAAATTGTTATCATATATTTTGTACATTTTCTTTTTAATTTGTTGGTATCTTTGCGCATATCTTAAAAAGTTTCAACTTTGTGAAATGTAATTTTGAAATTTTATTTTTTACATAAATACATAAGGTTTTTGTTACTAGTATCAACTATCAAGTGATGAAACATTTAAGATGAAAAATCAGACCGGCTTGTATCAGTTGTTCATCAAGGAATGCTGTGTGTCGTCTAATGACGCTTCGTTCTTAATTTTAGAGCTGAGGCAAGACCAATCGAACTGAGGAATTGCATACGGTCCCTTAAGTATTCCATCGGCTATCCATCTGTATGCAGCCTCAGTCATATGAAGACCATCCCAGTTCACATACTTTGAAGGATCTTCACAAGATTCAACGCCTTCACTCCCACATATTCTACTATCGTTGAAGTTGTACGATCCTCCTATACCGCAACAAGCGGGCAAGGGTCTGTCCATGAATCCTAGTAGTAATATATAACGACTTAGTTAGTAAATCAATGACTTTTTTCATGTAGATTGAACGAGGGATCAAGAAGGCTAAACCAAATTTGGTTGGTTCTTGGAAAAGTCTCAACAGAGAGTTGTAGTAGTCTGCGTATACAATGTTGACATGAGGGTAAAGCTTCTTGAGCTTGTTGAGTTCTATCTGAAGCTGCTCGTTGTAGTATTCTGAAAACTCGTTTAGCCATGTCAAACACCCGGTTAGCGGATCATACACTTCCTTGTTTATTGTTTGATATGTTGTCAAATAGGCTACAGAGCATCCTAGCGGGAAATCTCCAGGAACTAAGAACGTTCTTCCTCCCATATCGACCATCTCCTGTATATTCAACATTTGTAATCAGCAACTTTTTAGCGGATTAGTCACGCTATGTATAAAACATATCCGCTCTAGTAACTACAGACAAAAGTCTATGTAACATGAAAAATCAGTACAAGAATCCGATTTAGAAACGTGTACCGTGATTGCAGAAGAAATAGTAGTGAGCACTAGTGGAATTAGCTCTTTGACCTCCTCAACTGGTTTGCGATCAAAGAATGGGAAATTATAATCATTCCCCCCGATTGTTCCCATGAGAATCAAAGCATTTCCAATCATATCTTTACATTCTAAAAACAAAAAACAACAAAAGCAAAACCATTACAAATGATCTCAAACCAATTTTAATGCATACTTGATCTTCACTACCTGATGGGGAGCCACATATGTTTGGTAAAATCTCCTTGAAGATCTTAAGCTGAACTCCTAAACTGGTACTGCCGTCAGGACAATGGATTCCTTTTGTCGCAAGAAAGGAGCAATCCAGTGCCGTTCCTCCGCCCACAGCGAAATTAATTCCTTTCTCAAAGTTTCCGTTGTTTGATCCGAAGAAAGGAGGCACAAGTGGAAGCCCCAGGAATTCAGCTGTGTGAACAAAACCCATAAAATTTGTCTAGTCTGTTTCAGGTTGTTATACAGTTGCAACTCACAACAAGAAAACAGAGGAAAACAGAGCCAAAGGTAATTAATTAACATTCTGCTTTCTTTCTAATTCCACATCACATTTCAAGTTGTATAAAATGATAAGTACCAATGAAGTCGATGATGAGGCGGCCATTGCAGAAACGGCCGGTAGGGTGGTGGAAGAAAGTTTCTCCAAAGGGTGGAAACGCAGCTGGAGGAAGATTGCTAGGATTTGAGAGGCCGAGCAAGTTTCCGGTGTCAGCTATGGAATCACCAAAACTAATGATTGACTTGAAATTCTGGCATTGCGTTTCCAAGCTCACAATAGTGACTAAAAAAGAAGACAAAATGAAAAAGCTCACAAGCTTTATCGCCATGCTAGAGGTCCAATTTATTTGTTTTTTGTTTTTCCAATGATGATTTGAAAACCTTTTAATTAGCAAAAGATAAGAAAAGTCATAGTGATATGATATGACAATGGAGCGGGATGGTCTGATGAGTACTCATGAGTGTTTCTTTGTTGTTGTCTTATAAATAAGTGTGGGGCAAGGTAAGTAAATAACGTTTTGGTCCTATTTGTTAACTGTCATTTAGTCTCTCAGTTTCTGTGGACAACAAGACTTTGGTCGTGTAAAATGTTTACTTGGAATTATAAGCACCTCTCCTTAAAATAGAGGTAGCTAGCACACATCATATCTACCACGAAAGGTTGGTTGAGTAGTGAGAAACTAGCTAGTGTCTCTACCTATATCTCGACACGTTCCACTTTCTAAACAATGGATCTTTAATCTGACTAATCACACATCTTCAAAAAATCACATCACATTTAGCTACTGTAATTTGAACCACTGCGTCCTCAACTACAATAAACTATAATGTCATACATAACATTACATAATTCAGCACAACCATTGAAATACAAATATGTTTGTTTTTATTTATTATCTTTCAAAGTTTCAGACAAGCTTGTTGTTCATTAAAAAATTTTGCGCGTGTCTAATGACTCGTTGTCCTTAGTCTGGGAGCTGAGGCAAGACCAGTCGAAAGTAGGAACCGCATAAGGTCCTGTGAGTAATCCATCAGCTATCCATTTATATGTAGCCTCAGTCATATGTACACCGTCCCAGTTCACATACTTTGAAGGATCATTACATTTTTCCACTCCTTTTCTCCCACATTTTCTATCAAAGTTGAAGTTGTACGGTCCTCCTAAACCGCAACAAGCACGCAAAGTTGTGTTCATGAATCCTGAAAGTTCATATAACTAACTCGGTAAGTGAATCAATGACTTGCTGTAGTAGATAAAGTAAGGGGATCAAAAAGGTTAACCAAATTTTGCTGGTTCTTGGAAAATCCTTAATAGAGAGTTGTAGTAGTCGCCGTATATGATTGTGACATGAGGGTAAAGATTCCTGACTCTGTTGATTTCTGCTTGAAGCTGCTCGTTGTAGTATTCTGCAAACTCGTTAAGCCATGTCAAACATCCTGTTAAAGGATCATATTCTTGTTTGTTGGATGTTTGGTATAATGTCAAATAGGCTACTGAGCATCCGATCGGGAAATTTCCAGGAACTAGGAACGTTCTTCCTCCCATACCGACCAACTCCTATATTCCACATGCAACCAGAAAAAAATATACCATGTAAAGAACTAAATCGTTCAGATACAAATAGGTTTTGGTGCTCATTCCCGGGACGTGCAGTGCAGATCAAGAGTCTGCAGTTTACAAATACTTACCATGATTGCAGAAGATATAGTAGTGATCACTTGCGGAATCAGCTCTTTGACATCCTCTATGGTTTTTCCCACAAAAATTGGGAAATTAATGTCATTCCCTCCAATCTCTCCCATTAGAATCAAAGCATTTCCAATCATATCTCTACATTCTAAAGCAAAAAAAAAAAAAAAAAAAAACCATTACAAGTGATCTCAAACAAATTCGCTTTAAAGTTTGATCATCACTACCTGATGGGGAGCCACATATTTTTGGTAAACTATCCTTGAAGCTCTTAATCTGAACTCCTAAACTAACGTTGGTGTGAGGATAAAAAACTCCTCTCTCTTCTAAAATGGAACTATCCAATGCCGTTGCTCCTCCCACCGCGAAATTAACTCCTTTCTTAAAGTTTACATTTTTAGATCCATAAAAAGGAGGCACATATGGAAGACCTAAGAATTCAGCTGTAAACGGTCCCAAGAATGTTCTCAGGTTTCAAACAAATTAAAAAGAAGTGTGACACATATATATTAGCATTTGTATTTTGTAAGATATTCTTCTCAGAGATTATTGAAACAAAGTTACTTTAAAGAAGACAAGAACAAGTAAGAGGTTAATTACTTAGAGCATCTCCAACCCTCCTCTATATCTTACTCTAAACTCTATTTTAGAGTAAAATATTCTCCAACCCTACTCTATTTTCATCTCTAAAATAGAGATCTCTATTTTTTTTTCTATATTTGGAGAAAAATATAGAGATCCTCTATTTTAGAGATGAACTTTTAAATTTATAAAATGGTCTTTCAAGTTCTAAATAACTTCATTTGTGATTGTTTTTCACACTTTCATACTATTATAATTATAATTTTGTATTTTCTTATTTGTTTTATTAGATTATTTAAATCAGTACTATAATAAAATGAAAAAAATAAACTAATAATGACATAAACTAATAATATAATACCACAAAGTAATTATAAATTAAAAAATAGAAATAAAATAAATAAAAAGAACATATTGAATAGAAAATATAATGACATAAGCTAATAACAAAATTATTGTTATCTTGTATTGGGTAATGTGTTTTTTATGCAATAAATTTTAAATTTAAATAATATCATAATAATAATTTTTATATAAAAAATGATTGGGGTCAATTTGTTAATATTCTTCATAACATGTATTATTAGTAATTATTAATGAAATAAGAAAAAGAATATACTTAGAACATTCTTTTTTAGAGTATAAAATAGAGAAATACATTGGAGCAAAATCCAACTATATTTTAGAGATCCTTTATTTTGGAGTAAAAAATAGAGAAATACATTGGAGATGCTCTTAGTTACATAATTTTCAAAAACTATAAAAAGAAAGAGAAGTACCGATAAAGTCAATGATAACGCGGCCATCAGAGTAACGCCCTGTGGGATGGTGGAAGAAAGTTTCTCCATACGGGGGAAACGCAGAATCTGGAAGATCGTATGGACTAGAGAGGCCGAGCATGTTACCCGTGTCAGCAATAGAATCGCCGAAACTGATGATCGATTTAAAAGTCCGGCATTGCATCTCCGAGCAAACGATAGTCATAAAAAGAGTAGATAAAAAGAAGAAGATGCTCATAAGCTTTATCCCCATGCCGAGATGTCCAAAGTGACTTTGAATCTGTTTCTATAGTTCTGATTTGAAAAACCTCTTGTTTTGGAAATGTTATATAAGACCAAATGTTTTCGCACGGAATAGAAGAGTGTGAAAAAAATATCAGTAGTGATACGATCATTGGTGGGCCGGGTATATGGACCGATGAGTCTTTCTTGTGGACAACAACTTAAACAAGGGTGGTGGGGGCAAGTTAAGTAAATACCAATTGGGCTCTACGCATTAATTATTGATCCTCTCACTTTCTATGTACAACAAAACTCTAGTCGTGTAAAATGTTTACTTGCTCAACCGAAATGACAAGTTCGATGTTAAGGTAACTTAAAGTCTATATATTTATGTATATAGTAGAACATATATAACTTAATCTCTATAATGGAACCTCTATATGTCCCGTTCCGAATTTGGATAATGTAAAATTTGATTAAATTCGATACGACAATAAAGTTTTTGAAAATCGTATATAAAACAAATCCCAATAATAAAGTAAGCTACTAATGATATCAACTATATATAGACCTAAGAATATAATAAAACTAGGGGAAGGTCCGCGCTTTGCGCGAATTTGAGATAAATTATATAGGAAAAATATATTGTAAGGATATATGTTGAAACTCTTTTATAGCTTGATGAAAATGTGTTGTTCATTGAAAATTTGATTGATAACTAAAATGCAATTTTCATAAGTAGTTGAACATTTATTTTATTTTTTTGATATTTTATTGCATAGCAAAAAAATTTATTTATCACTTGTTTGAAATATATACATCCGAAAATTTTTTGGGAGAATTTCAAAGTTCCACTATTTTGTACACTTCTAAAAAATATTATTGGAAGGAGGTAATTTTGAAAAGGTATAAATTTTTAGTATAAACTATTTGTAGGATTTTAGGATTTAATATCTAAGGTTTAGGGTACATAAATGTTTTTTTTTATTTATCACCTGTTTGAAATATATGCATGTATCATTTGATGAGTCCGAAAATGTTTTGGGCGAATTTCAAAGTTCCATTATTTGTACACTTTTAAAAAATACTATTGGAAGGAGGTAATTTTTAAGAATTATAAATTTTAAGTATAAACTATTTATAGGGTTTATTGCTGATCAAGTACGGTTATATAAAATACAGTGAAAATAAGTATGGTTTATAGTAAAACATGAACGATAACATACCAAAAACAAAAAAAAAAAACCAAAAATTTGCCATTAAAATTGTGCTGAGACAAGCACCATTCATAATTTCAACGTTATTCGTTATAGTACGAAGCTATTTGCTGTCAACCCTTTTTTGTTTGATACTTTTGATGTAGTTATTGTAAAAGAATGGATTGTATAAAAAAACAGTTTAAACTGAGAGGGACTAAAGATAAATAAATATTTTAATAGGACACGTGGCAGCTTCTCAGAGCTAGTTGAAAAAGGAACCTTACTATATATTATAAAGATAGTAGTGTTGTTTGCCTTTTTTAAGAAAATGTAAAACATATTTGGAGCTCATCTCTACTCTAGTCATGAATCATAAAATTTATATTGTTGTCTTCATAATCGACATAAGATTTTGAAAAATTCTACATGTGATAATTGATACTTTTGACGTAATCATTTAGTGATTATCTTCAAACTAATGATCAGTGCTGATAGTAGTCATAATTTGTTAATAAACTTGAATTTCTACACATGTTTCATTTTTATCTAGATAGTATAATATGTTATTCAAATTTATTTCAATGTAATAACTTAGATTTTTCATCATAATTTCAAGTTCATACCTGTTATTTTTACAAGTCTATCCATATCTACTCTTAATTCTTTACTACAATCTTTTGAATTTTTATTAAGACTATGGGTTGAAATAATATTCCCTCTATGAATCAATACATATGAATTTATAAATTAATTAATTTCTCTATAAACTTATAAATTTTCAAAGTCCCAATGTCACTAATTAATAGAAGTTCTATTGTATAACACAAGGTCTTGGAAAGACAAGAATGTTTATTCTCACTACCTTTCGAAGGTTAATTAAGACTAGCATAGTAGCATGTATCAGCTGTTCATCAATAATACTGCGTGTTTAGTGACTTCTTGTTCTTAATTTCGGAGCTGAGGCAAGACCAATCAAAAGTAGGAACCGCATAAGGTCCTGTGAGTAATCCATCAGCTATCCATTTATATGTAGCCTCAGTCATATGTACACCGTCCCAGTTCACATACTTTGAAGGATCATTACATTTTTCCACTCCTTTTCTCCCACATCTTCTATCAAAGTTGAAGTTGTACGGTCCTCCTAAACCGCAACAAGCACGCAAAGTTGTGTTCATGAATCCTGAAAGTTCATATAACTAACTCGGTAAGTGAATCAATGACTTGCTGTAGTAGATAAAGTAAGGGGATCAAAAAGGTTAACCAAATTTTGCTGGTTCTTGGAAAATCCGTAATAGAGAGTTGTAGTAGTCGCCGTATATGATTGTGACATGAGGGTAAAGATTCCTGACTCTGTTGATTTCTGCTTGAAGCTGCTTGTTGTAGAATTCTGCAAACTCGTTAAGCCATGTCAAACATCCTGTTAAAGGATCATATTCTTGTTTGTTGGATGTTTGGTATAATGTCAAATAGGCTACTGAGCATCCGATCGGGAAATTTCCAGGAACTAGGAACGTTCTTCCTCCCATACCGACCAACTCCTATATTCCACATGCAGCCACACAAAAACATATGTGAGCAACTAATAACCCCCACAGACACAAAAATGTTTTCCTAATCAAGAATGTTTACCGCGATGGCTGAAGAAATAGTAGTGATCACTAATGGAACAAGAACTTTGACATCCTCAATGGCATTACCCTTGAATACTGGGAAATTAATATCATTCCCTCCAATCTCTAACATTAGTATCAAAGCATTTCCAATCATTTCTCTACAATCTAATAACAATTAAAAAACTATTAGTTAAAAACATTACAATTTGAGCTCAAACAGATTTACTGTCTTCACTACCTGACGGCGAGCCACATAAGTTTGGTAAACTCTCCTTGAAGCTCTTAAGCTGAACTCCTAAACTCATGTTGCTGTGAGGACAACCATATCCTCTCTCCTCAAAAATGGAAATATCCAGTGCTGTAGCTCCTCCCACCGCGAAATTTACTCCCTTCTCGAAGCTTCCACTTTTAGATCCATAAAAAGGAGGTACATATGGTAGACCTAAGAATTCAGCTGTAAACAGAGTCCGAGCATAATAAGTCAGATGTTTTCAGGTTTTGTACAAATCATGATTTTGTTAAATATTGATCATCTTGGTTATCTAACAGAATAGATAGCATATAGTTCACTTGGCCATCCAACTAAAAAAATTATATAATTAAAAAAATTGGAATATTATGTCTATAATAATTCTTATAAATGATGATGATGTTAGAGACGAGATAACAGTATGCGTAATCAAATACATTTGCGTCTAAAACTCTTCATCCTTTCAAATGTACACCAAGATATATATCAACATCTTTGATGTTGATGCACTAACAAAAATTAGAGATCAGTCTGATCAGTGACATTTCAACTATATAAAGAAAAAACATACAACACTAGAATTATATTTTTATAAAAATTTCTTGAATACATATCTACATAAGGATTACAGTTAATAATTTATGCTATAATCAGGATAATATCTTACGTAAGAGTTTCAAAAAAAAAAAAAAATCTTATTATCAAATCGATTCTTTTATTTTTCACATTAGGTTTATGAATTAAGATCAAACTCATGACTGATTTAGAAAATATGAATAGTGATTTTTTATTTACAGAGTTTCGATTGTATAAAAGATTAGTTAAATCACTTTTCAAAAATATAATTGCTCATGCACTCATATACGAATCATATAGAAAGATAATGACCTATGAAGTCGATAATAACGCGGCCATCGGAGAAACGGCCGGTTGGATGGTGGAAGAACGTTTCTCCGTATGGGGGAAACGCGGGTTGTGGAGGATCATCAGGACTAGAGAGGCCGAGCTTGTTTCCGGTGTCGGCAATAGAATCACCGAAACTGATGATCGATTTGAAAATCCGGCATTGCGTTTCCGATCTCACAATAGTCACTAAAAGAGTAGTTAAGAAGAAGATGAATGTCAGAGACTTTATCGCCATGCAAGAACTCCAAAGTGACTTTCCACTTTTTTTTTTATATATAATTATGATTTGAAGAATCTCTTGTTTTGGAAAATGGTTTATATATAAAGACAAATGTTTTAGCAATTTTGCATACAACAAAAGAAAAGAAAAAACAGAGTTATATCACATGGGATACACTGAGTAGTCCTGAGTCTCTCTAGTTGTTTAACTAATTGTGGGGCAACGTAAGTATTTAATCTCTCCATTTCTATGGCCAGCAAAATTTCAACCGTGCAAAACGTGTACTTGAAAATTTAAGCACTTGTCTCTCAAAATATCTCTCTAAAAAAGTGGTAGGTAGTAAATCTCACCAAGTCTCAAAGTATTTTCATTAAAAATCTTTGAAGTGATTTTTACAGTTTCATTAAGACTGATAAATGTTTTGTTTTGAAAAGTTTTGGAAAACTCATCTCACCTAAAAGCCAAAAGAATGCAAAGCCCTTTTTGTGGAGTGCAAACTTAGATATAACCTATATATATTAAAAGTGATATGTCTTTTTGGGCTAACCATAAAAAGTGATATGTCATCATCAAAATAAAAGGGAAAAAAATATGCGTAGTTCTTCTTTATCCCAAACAAAAAGCTTAGACCGAATAAAACAAAGATAATTTCTCTTAATTTATTTTCTTTTCCTTTCTTCTATGTCACAATTGGTTTTGGTTTGTTTAGGTGGTGGAATGATATGATTGTCACAGATCCTATCAAGGAACTGATCAGTTGTGATCCATACATGTTACATGATTAAAAAATAAAATTAAAAACATTATAATAAATGATCAAGCACAAGCAGTGAAGAACATTGATGTTTTTCACATTATCTTTCTTCTCTCTTAAAGTATCAGACCAGCTTGTATCAACTGCTCATCAAAGAATATTGTGTGTCTAATGACTCCTTTTCTTTAATCTTGGGGCTGAGGCAAGACCAATCGAAAGGAGGAATCGCATAAGGTCCTTTGAGTAATCCATCAGCTATCCATTTGTATGCAGCCTCTGTCAAATGAACGCCATCCCAATTCACATACTTTGAAGGATCATTACAAGATTCAACTCCTACACTCCCACATGTTATATCATAGTTGAAGTTGTACGGTTCCCTAAAACCGCAACAAGCAAGTGAAGAAGTGTTCATGAATCCTGGTATGTATACAACTAACTCGGTTAGTGAATCAATGACTTGCCCCCTATAGATTATGTATGGGATCAAGAAGGTTTTACCGTATTTAGCTGGTTCTTGGAAAAGCCGTAATAGAGCATTGTAGTAGTCAGCATATATGATGTTGACATGAGGGTAAAGATTCCTGAGCCTGTTAAGTTCTGCTTGAAGATGCTCATTGTAGTATTTTGCAAACTCGTTGAGCCATGTCAAACATCCTATTTGATCATATTCTTCTTTGTTTGCTGTTTGATCTGCTGTCAAATAGAGTACTGAACATCCAAGAGGAAAATTTCCAGGAACTAGGAATGTTCTTCCTCCCATATCGATCACATCCTGCCATTCAACATTCAGTCCCAAAACAGCTTAACATAAAAGAAAATTCAACAAAATAATCCACGCAAAAACACAATCGGTTCCTGGGATTGGTAGACCAAAAATATTTACCGTGATTGCGGAAGAAATAGTAGTGATCACTAGCGGTACCAACTCTTTGACCTCTTTAAGGGGTTTGTCCACGGCGAATGGGAAATTAAAATCATTCCCTCCAATTTCTCCCATGAGAATCAAAGCATTTCCAATCATATCTGTACATTCTAAAAAAACAAAAAAACAAAAGCAAAACCATACAAATGATCTCAAATTCATACATAGTAAATACTATATTAAGGTGTGAGCATAAGAACATAATTATGCTTGATATTTTAGTGAACACCTGATGGGGAGCCACATAGTTTTGGTAAACTCTCCTTGAAGCTCTTGAGCTGAACTCCTAAACTAAAGTTGGTGTGAGGAAAATAAACTCCTCTCTCCTCAAAAAAGGAAGTATCCAGTGCGGTTGCTCCGCCCACCGCGAAATTAACTCCTTTCTCAAAGTTTCCATTATGAGATCCATAAAATGGAGGCACATGTGGTAGCCCCAAGAATTCAGCTACAACAACAGAATTCGAGAATAAAATGTCATTGTGTAATTCCCACTTCTATTTTTTTCAGGTTTTTAGACAGATTAAACTGAAAAAGTTGGGCCAAAACAAGAAAACAGAGGAATAGTTTACATAAAGGAAAACAAAGAAACAGCACATTTTTTGTTTTCTTCTCAAAGATTATTAAAACACGACAAAAACAGGTATGAAGTTAGTTGAATCATTTTTAAAATATTCTATGAACGTAATTTATATTATCTACTCAAATTTGAATTATATATTTCTAAAAAAATATGTACCAATGAAGTCGATGACAAGGCGGCCATCAGAGAAACGGCCGGTGGGATGATGGAAAAAAGTTTCTCCATATGGTGGAAACGCGGGTTGTGGAAGATCCTTGGGACTAGAAAGGGCGAGTAAGTTTCCGGTGTCAGCAATAGAGTCTCCGAAACTGATGATCGATTTAAAAATCCGGCATTGCATTTCCGAGCTCGCAATAGTCATTAAAAGAATAGATAAAAAGAAGAAGAAACTAAAAAGCCTTATCGCCGCCATGCTAAAGGTACTTTGGAATTTTTTTTCTAAAATTATGATTTGAAAAAAACAACCGTTTTTGAACAAGTTATATAGAGCCAAATGTTTTAGCACTTTCGTATATACCAAAAGAGGAAAAAAACAAACAGAGTGATGTAGCACAACTAGTCGGGATGGGGTGATGAGTTATTGTCATAATAAGGGTGGGGGTAAGGTAAGTTGATACCGTTTTGGCTCTACTGATTAATGATTGGTCTCTCACTTTCTATGGACACCAAAACTTTGGTCGAGCTGGAGTTCTAAGCACCTCAACCTCCTATTTCTTTTGTTTGGACAAAACAAGTAACTAGTGCATAGCTAGTCAACTTTTAAGCATCACTTTAGAAAAGTTGTGTCCACAACCGCCTCGAGTTCCACCACCACCAACCGTAATCCAGACATGTCCACATTTGGCAAAGAAACTTTGCATGAGCCAGACTCACTTAATTTGCTCTAGAACCAAACTAGACTCAAGTCTTTTACACAAAAAAACTTAAACCGAATTCGAACATAAATTATTTGATTTCATTTCTTTTCTTCTATGTCACTTTTGGCTTTGGTTTGTTTAGGTTGTGTGAACCTAGCCACAATCTCTACTTAACTTAGGAAGTGTTCCACTTTCTGAACAATGCATGGATCTTAAGCCACTTAAACTTGAACCATTTGCTCCCAAACAACAATATATACCATATTAAACGGTACAAATTTACAACACATGATCCATCACAAGCATTGAAAAACATGTGCGTTTCTCACTATCTCAAAGGTGTGTTAAACCTGCTTGTATCAACTGTTCATCAATAGATATTGTGTGTTTGATGACTCCTTGTTATTTATCTCGGAGCTTAGGCAAGACCAATCGAAAGGAGGAGTCGCATACGGTCCCTTAAGTATTCCATCAGCTATCCATCTGTATGTAGCCTCAGTCATATGAGTACCATCCCAATTCACATACTTTGATGGATCATTACAAGGTTCAACTCCTACACTCCCACATCTTCTACTCAGGTTGAAGTTGTACGGTTCTCCTATACCGCAACAAGCGAGCAAAGGTGTGTACACGAATCCTGGTAGTGTATACAACTAAATCGGTTAGTGAATCAATGACTTGCCCCTGTAGATTATATAAGGCATCGAGAAGGCTTACCAAATTTAGATGGTTCTTGGAAAAGCGGCAATAGAGCGTTGTAGTAGTCAGCGTATATGATGGTGACATTAGGATAAAGATTCCTGAGTATGTTGAGTTCTGTTTGAAGATGCCCGTTGTAGTATTTTGCAAACTCGTTTAGCCATGTCAAACATCCAGTTAAAGCATCATAATCTTCCGTGTTTGATGTGTGAAATGATGTTAAATAGATCACCGAGCATCCGATTGGGAAATTTCCAGGAACTAGAAATGTTCTTCCTCCCATATCAATCAATTCCTGCAATCAACATTCAATCCCCGGCCCAAAAAAAACTTATCATGAACAATTTTTAACAAACCAATCCACACAAATACACAATTGGTTTTACATAATCGTTCCGGGGACTGATAGACCAAAATATGTATACCTTGATTGCAGAAGAAATAGTAGTGATCACCAGCGGTACTAGCTCTTTGACCTCTTCAACGGGTTTTTTAACCGCGAATGGGAAATTATAATCATTCCCTCCTATTTCTCCCATGAGAATCAAAGCATTTCCAATCATATCTCTACATTCTAAAGCAAAAAAAAAACCATTACAAGTGATCTCAAAATAAAAATTCACTTCAAATTCATACATAGTAATCACTATATTATAAGCAAATTTATTATTTCTTAACCAAGTAAACAAGAAAACACCTGATGGTGAGCGACATAGTTTTGGTAAATCCTCCTTGAAGCTCTTAAGCTGAACTCCTAAACTCATGTTGGTGTGAGGATAATAAACTCCTCTCTCCTCAAAAATGGAACTATCCAATGCCGTTGCTCCTGCCACCGCGAAATTAACTCCTTTCTTAAAGTTTCCTTTTTTAGATCCATAAAAAGGAGGCACATGTGGAAGACCTAAGAATTCAGCTGTAAACAACATAATTCAAGATAAAATGTTAACCAGGAATTCAAATTGTTTTAAGGTTTTTAGAAAAATCAGATTAAAAAAAAAAAAAAAAACAGAGGAAACAGAGAAAGAGTTTTTTTTTTTTTTTTTTTTTTTTTTNTTTTTTTGGGCAAACCATACTTCATTAATTAAACGGATCAAACGGAGTACAAGGCGACATTTGCAGAACAAGAAGTAAACAAACAAAGATAAATGAGAAGGTCTCTAAGGAGACTACGAAAGTCCACAAGAGCGCTTCTCAACTCGTTGACGTCGCTGAAAGAGTTTACTAGCGAGACAAGAGATTGAGAGTCTGTAACCACATTGGCAAGTAGAATCTCAAAGGGGACTGCTGAAATTGCAGTTTTGAAGACAATGACTTCTGGTGATGTTCTGGGTTTTAAAAACCTCAGAATCAGAAGATGTGTACCCTGATTAGGGCTACTCTTGCAGTCCTTTGCCGGAGTAGAAACTTTGTCGACGGCGGAGGCTTTGACCAGCAGTTGCAAGAGACTGATGGTTCGTGAAAGTGTGGAAGGTGAAGCCAGAAGCCAGAGACGAGGAGGAGCATGAAGCAGGCAGGTGGATGAAGGTCTAGCAGAAGTCAATATCGGTTCTTGAACAGAGATGATGGACGATGGGCGGAGATGATGTGAGCTAGCAGAGGTCACTGTCGGTTCTTGAACAGAGATGATGGACGATGGTCGGAGATGATATGAGCGTGGTGGTTGAGTATCTGCTGATGTCGCATGATGGAGATTTGCAGGTCCGTTGAGCAGAGACTGATGATCCGAAACAGAGATGGCACTCAGAAGCAGGAGGATGAGCCGATTGGAAGGTGAATTCGTAATAGACGGTTGAGAGAAAAGTGACGGATCTGATGTGGTGGGGGTGGAGGAAACGCAGATCTGTTGGGAGGGGAGTGAATGGAACTCAAGGCCTTTCTCCGGAGGCGGATCCGGAGGAACTGGTGGGACCGGTGGTTCTGGAGGTTCATCTCCATCTAGACGACAAGGGGGAGAAGAGGAAACACCCGAAGGGGCCAGGAAGTTGCGGTGGAGCATGGTACTTTCTGGCGGTGAGACAAGGTGGAGTGTAGGCGCTCGGGATGGGAGGTGGGTGAGAGAAGATGGTGCTGTGGCGATGCCGGAGAGGTGTTGAGGCAGATGAGTTCCGAAGTCAAAGGGAAAGCCGCGAGCAGTGTGAAGCTCTGGTGGTGAGAGGGGCACGAAAGGTGTGGTTGTGGTAGTGTGAGATCGCCGGCGTAAGAGGAGAAGAGTCCGTGTGGTCATGGCTGGTGGAGGTGAGGGTGGCCGTGTGTGGTGGCGGAGTGAAACAGCAGTCATGGCCTCGTCGGAGGAAGGATCTCCTCGCCGGAATCTCGAAGAGCTCCTTGGCGGTGGCGGATCCGGTGGGATTGGAGGCTTTGGGGGGAAGTCGCCGGAGGGCTCAGGTGGATCCGTACCACCTAGCTTGTGTCGACGACGGAGTGGGGAAACCGGTGACAGGTCACGGTGGGAGGAGAGTGGTGCTCGGAAAGTGGAGGAGGAGAGCACGGGGAGGGCCATACCGTCGCCGGAGTAGGTTGTGGCTATCGTCGGAGGTTGAAGAAACACACCAGCGCCGTCGACCCGAATTGCCTCGGGGAGTGGGCCTGGGAGAGTTTCATGTTTTAATTTACTTTTGTTGAACACAGAGAAAGAGTTTAACATCAGAAAAAGGAGAGCAAAGAAATAGCTAAAGATCATAATTCGATTATTTACTCAGATTTGAATGACATATAGAAAGAGAAGTACCGATAAAATCAATGATAAGGCGGCCATCTGAGACACGGCCAGTGGGATGGTGGAAGAAAGTTTCTCCATAAGGCGGAAACGCAGCTCGAGGAAGTTTGTTAGGAGTAGAGAGGCCGACCAAGTTTCCAGTGTCGGAAATCGAATCACCGAAACATATGATCGACTCGAATTTCTGGCATGGCGTTTTCGAGCTCACGATAGTCGCTAAAAGAGTAGATAAAAAGAAGTAGCTTAAGAGCTTCATCGCCATGCCAGAGGGTCCAAAACTGTTTCTATACTAGCGCAAGAGAAACGAAACAAAACAGAGTGATATGAGAGAAGTGGTGTACATGGGATGATGAGTCATGAGTCGTTCTTGTTGTTGTCTTATAAATATGTGGGGCAAGCTTATTAAATACTTTGGTCCTACTTGCTATTTAATCTGTCATTTTCTATGAATGACAAAACATTTGGTTCTAAAACGTGTACACTGACTTTGTAACTTATAAACACCTCTCTAACGATATGTGGAAAGATCGATACATAGAAGTAATTTTGTGACTGAGAACTAAATGTCAATTGCTTATCCTCATTTCTAGTTTCTCCTCTGTCACATGCAGTGTATCGGTTTCGGTTTATTTACCTACTGGGAACCAAGCCTACCTAATTCTGGAAGTGTTCCACTTTCTGAACAATGAACGTTCGATCCTTATATATATATATATATATATATTTTTTTTTTTTTTTTTTTTTTCGCTACAAAGATACATCAACGTAAAGAGGATCAAACTTTTTCATTCACATCTTTTGAGACCTTCTAAATTCTAGACACAATTAACTCAGTCAAAGAACTTGTAGTAGTAGGCTTTGACATGCTCCATGTTTCCACAAAACATTATTCAACAAGTACGAAATCACTTTTGGTGTATGTTCCTACAAATTTCTGTCATGTTTTCGGACATACTTCAACCTGTATCCCTTAAAAAACTGTCTTTAGAAATTCACACACAAACGAACCAAGTTGGTATGATACTATGATTAGTAAATGAAAGCTATAGTGATCAATTGCTTTCTCTCACTATGTCTTCAAAAATAATGTAAACACTCCAAATCCAACATAAAGGTAGAAAAATGGCTTTGAATAAAACCCTCTCACATAAATGTTTTACATATGGACCCATAGTATTCAATAAAAAAATATAATATTCAGTGCATCACCAATTTAAAATCTGGTTTTTAATTCAGAAATACGAAACCCAAAAGAAGTTTTTTTTTTTTTTTTTTTGTAAATTCACAAGAAGTTGTGAATTACAAAATAAAACTGATAACAAATAGCAAGAACTCATGGATAATAACGAAGCTTCCTCAAGTGAGGATCAGGCTGTAAACCGAGGCTTTCATAATTTGGATCATATACTCGATTTATTACCCTGAAACATAAAATATAAAACATAGTGGTTAATAATGTTCTTAATATTTGTTTCTTAATAATAAAATGATGAATTAATTAACCCGTAGATTTATGAGTGTGATGCCACTATATATATGAGGTTTTCGCATTATAATTCAAATTGTATGAAAAAATAGATGGAAAAATATAAACCTTTCTTGAGGTGGATTGGCTGCACTTGAACCACCATTATTTGTTGGCTGCATTATACATAAATCACATTAGTTTTCTTTTTTCCTATTTTAAAGAATTAAATTTACGTTTATTATAATTAATATTACTGGTTGATTAGCAGATGATGACTCTCCTTGGTCAAACTGGTTTCTAGGTGGATGTAGCATAATGCTCTGTAATATCTATAGTACAAATTACACAGAGTAAAAAAGACAATAAAAAAATTTAGTTATATATGTATAATTAAAGATATCATTAATGTAGTATCATTCTTCAATAAATTATATATATGGTACCTTTGCATGAGTAGCTTCGTGATCAAATAACTTCATAGGTGGAACCATTAGAAAACTAGGGTCGAGCTGGGGGATACTCATCTCCGGCAAAGGCTGATTCACAAATCCTTGCATGTTGCTATGATCCCCAAAAAATAGATTCAAAATTTTATAATTCAGATTTAAAGAAGTTTTAGAGCACGAAAACTTTATGTAACTATGTACTATATCGGTTCATCAACTATGTTTGGACTTGATACCTGGTAGAACTCGGCGGAAATTTTGGTAGAAGTTGGTTTTGCGGGAATCTAAATTTAATTAACAAACATGTAGATAATAATGTATATGAATTATGGATCAAATATATATGTAACTTGAAGGAAAGTAAACATAAAAATAAGTATAAACCTCTCTTCAGCAGAATTGGCTGCACTTGAACCAACATTTCTTGTTGGCTGGACGATCCTCTGTGCATTATAATTGAATCATATTAGTTTTCTTTTGTCCTCTTTATAAAGAATTAAATTTACGTTTATCATAATTATTATTACTCTTCGTTGAGAAGCAGATGATGATTCTCCTTGGTCATAGTCATTTCTACCTCGACGTCCCAGAACGCCCTGTAATATACATAAAACATTTTAGTACAAATTATACAGAGTAAATAAACTTAATATTGAATAAAAATTATATATGTATAAAAGATCCCTTTATGCAGAAGTACATTTCTTGCTGTTTAATGGTTGAAGATTGTCAATTCCAATTTTCTATTTTGACCATTTGTTGATAATGCTTATAGTTTTTTTAAAAAAATCTTGTAAGTGAAAACTATTAAAATAGTTTCATATATTATTCATTGAAAAAATGGTACCTAAACTCCAAAAAAAAAAAATAATAATAATAACGGACCTGTGAGGGAGTAGATGCATTTGTGGATGGAAACACTAGTGAACTAGTGTCGAGTTGCGGATTCACAAATCCTTGCACGTTGCTATGATCCCATAAAAAATAATGGTTAAGAAAAATAGATTCAAAGTTTTATAATTTCAGATTTAGAGAAGGTTCAGAGCACAACTTAATGTAACCATGTACTATATGGATTCCTCGACAATCTTTGGACTTGATACCTGATAGAACTTGGGGGGAATCCAGGTAGAACTTGGTTTTGCGGGAATCTAAATTTTATTCACAAACATGTACATAATAATTATATGAATTATGGATTAAATATTTTACTTGAATAAAAGTAAATATAAAAATATGTATAAACCTTTCTTCAGAAAGATTGGCTGCACTTGAACCAACATTTCTTGTTGGTTGGACGATCCTCTGCATTATAATTAAATCACATTAGTTTTCTTTTTCCCGTTTTGGTAAGGAACTAAATTTATGTTTATCATAATTTATATTACTCTTCGTTGAGTAGCAGCAGATGATGATTCTCCTTGGTCAAAGTCATTTCTACGTCGACTTCCCAAAACGCTCTGTAACATATATATAACATTTTTGTTCAAAATATATAGAGTAGATAAACTTAATATTAAATAAAAATTTATATATGTATAAAAGATCTCTTTATGCATATACATTTCTTGTTGTGTAATGGTTGAACATTGTCAATTACTTTGGCTTTCAATTTTTTATTTCGAGGTTGTTTGTTTTGATAATGCTTAGTAATTCTTGTAAGCAAAAACCATTAGAATAGTTTCATTCTTCAGTGAGAAATATGGTACCTGTGAGGGAGTAGTAGATGCATTTGGGGATGGAAATAGTAGTGAACTAGTGTCGAGTCGCGGATCCCTTATCTCCCGCAAAGGCTGATTCACTGATCCTTGCACGTTGCTACGATCCCATAAAGATGAGGGTAGGACGATCCTCTGTATTATTAAATCACATTAGTTTGTTTTTTTTTTTTTTTTTAAGAATTAAATATATGTGTAATGTATTTAAATTTTACTCTTCGTTGAGGACCAGTCATGTGATCTTCGTAGCTTCTACGTCTACTTCCCATTCTGCTCTGTAAGGCACATATCAATAAATCTTAATTACATATTTTACAGATTCAAAAAGGAAAAAAAAAAAGAATTTATGTATTGGGGGAATCAAGTTTTTTATTTTGATCTTGTTTGTTGTTAATTCTTGATAAAGAAAACATTTCAATGATTACCAAAAAAAAAAAAAAAAAAACATTTCAAATTTCTAATAAAAAAATCACATAAATTTTTCATTCGTCATTGAAAAATATGTTACCTGTGATGGAGTAGATGAGTTTGGGGGTGGACGTATTTGGGTTGAAGAGGTGGCTAGCAAATGATTAAACTTGGATAAAGATTGATTCCATGAATCTTGCATGTTGCGATGATCCCTATAAAAAAAATGAGGATAAAGAAAAAATATATTCAAAGCAAGCTTGGAAATTCACAAATGAAAGAGGTTTTTTCAGAGCACAAAAAATTAACATATCCCATGTATTGAATCGATTCATCGACTTTGTGTGGGCTTGATACCTGGTAGAGCTCGACGGGATTTGAGGTATAGCATGTGTCGTCACGGGCACTTGGTTTTGATTTTGGAGAGGAGACGTGGTCCTGCATGAATCTTGATTGTATCATTTTGCATTACAAATGAAATATGTAAATAGAGTCACAACTCATTAACTTTAATTTGTCCCATTTTTCACGAAAATTGCCCTTCTATTTACATGCATGCAGTATGTACGGAAAAATGATCTTACCTAGCCAAATTTGTAACCATCCTTGGAGCAACATGCTGGTTTTCCATGTGAGCCGAAACTATCGGGTAAGTATGCTGGTCAGCATATAGGCTATGCTGGTACGTCGACAAGCCTTGTGATCTGTACTTCATGGAAAAAAACTTGTCTTAAATATCTATAAAATAATGTGTACAAATGCACAAAATATTGTATTTGTAATTAATTAGTTACATACAAAGGTACTCGAAGACATGGCTCTTGGTGATTAGTTGGTACTTCAGATGAATGAATCCTTGTTAGAGGTGCATGTCCATTGCTCTCTCCCTCAGCTTGTTGACCCATTGCTACCTGGGTCATGAATATATTTCATTAAAAACTAAGTAACTAAATTTAACTGATGGATAACTTTAGCTCTTGTAAAGTATCCAACATTATGTTTATATATGTATGTATGTATAAGGGATCAAATTTTATATTTTGATCTTGTTTGTTGTTAATGCTTGATAACTGTTTTTAAACATTTACTTAATTATAACCAAAATCACAAAAATATTTTATTCCTCAATAAAAATTATGGTACCTGTGAGGGGGTAAATGAGTTTGGGGGCGGACGTATTTGTGTACCACTGGTGACTTGCAAATGACTAAACTCCGGCATAGGCTGATTCATTAATTCTTGCACGTCACAATGATCCCTATAAAAAATGAGGATTAAGAAGAAATATATTCAGAGCACAAGAAAATGAACATACGAGATCTGAGGTGTTTTGATTTTGGAGAGGATGAGTCGTCCTTCATGAATCTTGATTGTATCATTTTGCATTACTAATTTTTTTTCATTCTTTTCACTAAACTTTATGGCCCTTTTTCAATTTGCATATACTGTGTATGAAAAATAGATGATCTTACTTAGGCAAGTTTGTAACCATCCTTGGAGCAACAGGTTGGTTTTCCATGTCAGCGGAAACTATAGGGAGAGCCTGTTGGTCGTAGATGTTGAATGAGGAAGCAGATAGGCTATGCTGGTACGTCGGCAAGCCTTGTGATCTGTACATCATAAAAAAGATACATGTATTAAATATCTATAGATCAATGTGTACAAATGCATTAAATATTTTATTTGTAATTAATTGGTTACATACAAAGGTACTTGATGAAGATAAGGCTCTTGGTGATCATTTGGTACTTCAGATGGATCAATCATTGTTGGAGGTGCATGTCCATTGTTTCCTTCCATTTCCTGCTGACCAGTTTCTACCTGATGATGTATAAACTTTGGCTCTTGAAAAATATTCAAGATTTTTCTCTTGTAAAGAATTAAACATATTTGATCAATTTCTATGTAAATATTCATGTTATTGCTGCAGCAGGACAAAAAGAAATATAATTTTTAGTATAATAAGTATTGATGACTTTAGAGAATAATTGGTATAAAATAGAATTATTTTTTATAATTTTGGTGTGTTTAGAGGTCAATGCTTTGCAAAACCTTCATATAAAGACAGAATGAGCCTTTGCAAAGCATTTACACCAACCTAAATGCCCTCCTCTATGCTTTCCTGATAAAACATGATTTGATAATAAAAACTTTATAGCTCAGGAACATATACTTACCTGTGTGGAGCTATTTGGTACTTCAGAAGGATTCACCATATTTTGATTTGATATGCATTGCTGATCTGATTAATCTGTGTAGTAAATTTCCTTGTAAATGCCCATCTTGTTGCTACGATAAATTAAAAACAATATAATAATTAGTATAGTAAATACTGATGCATGGCCTATAGTAAATAATAAATATTAAGGATCATAGTATACTTGTCTCACAAATATATATTCATAAAAATATAAATTAACATAAGAAACAAAATGATATATTTACCATCGCAGAAACAGATTGGTCTTGCAAGGAATTCAACAAGTTTGGATTGGGTGAAGATTGCTGGTTTCTCTGTGAATATCCTTGTTGCTGCTGTAATTAAAAAAAAAATATTAATATAATTTTTAGTGTAATGAGATTTAGGGTGTTAAGCATCAGATCTCTCTCACAAACATATATTCCCTAGGTACCATTTTACATGATTTTTAAGATAGTGGCACAACAATAAAAAATCATTAAAACCTTTAGTTTTTGTAAATCAAAACATCATATATCAATCCATTAAAATATAATTCAATCTATAGTACATCAATCCGCAGAATACAAATAGTCATATCAAATAAAAATACATTCAATTTTACATTGAAAACTGAAAAAAAATCATCTAATTTGAAATCATTTTTATCCCTCTAAAACATCAAATAAAATGATATAGAGGGAGTATAATAAATCAACTAATTAAGTTTTAAGAAAATCAACGATCAAGAAAAATAATTGATATAATTACCTGTGTCAAAAGATTTAATACTTGTAATGGATTCAACAAACTTGGATTTGATAAAGATTGTTGATCCGATTGTATGTTTGAGGTATTTCCTTGTAAATACTCATGTTGCTACGATAAAAGCGAAAAATTAGTCTAGTAAATATCAATGGCTTATAGTAGTCAGGTTCGGCTCTAAGGGTGTGCAGAAGGGGCAAAAGTGCAAGATCCTTTAAATTTTTCACTTTTTTTACCATTCGGGGTTCTCTATGATTACATAGGTTGGTGATGAGAGTCCTGGTTTTCCAGAAAATTGCAAAAGGAGGCGAGTGGATGAAAGACAAGTAGGGTTTGGTGAGATATATATAAGAATATGATAAAACATAGGTGAAATCACGCGTTTTGCTTTATTAGACCATGATGGGCTTTTAAAATCCCGCAAAAGGCCCAAATTAAGTATGAGCCGGGCTTGATAGTAGTAAGGATTCGGAATCGCTATGTATATTTATCTCATAAATATATATCTTTACAGAAAAAAAAATTGGGATCAAGAAGATAAAATGATATAAATATGTAACATTTACCTTTGTAGAGGCATTTTGTTGTTGCACAGAATTCAGCATGTTTGGATTTAATAATAAATTCCGATCTGATTCTCTGGTTGGAAAGTTTCTCGGCAAATACCCATCTTGCTGCTGTGATAAAACAAAATAATGAAATCAAACTTTCAGTATAGTAGTTATGGATGACTTTTAATAAGCCTTAAGGTGCTAAGCATTATATCTAGCTCAAGAACATGTCCTTAATACTAATTAATTAAAAATATGCAAAAAATGATATATTTACCTGTGTAGAAACAGTTGGTGCTTGCACAGGATTCAACATGTTTTGATTTGATAAACATTGTTGAACTTTTTGTATAGTGGGTAAATGTCCATGTAAACACCCATATTGCTGATGAATACAAACGAAAGCTTTATAAGTATTATTATATATATGTAGCTCAATAATATGTATTCGTCAAAATTAATTGAAAAATAGGCAATCACTAATAACACTGAATTTTCATATCTGCCAACATAGAAACATTTGGCTCTTGCAAAGATTGCAACATATTAATTTGGATTCTGTAAATACTTCTTATCTAAATGTATGTTTTGTAAATACCGATTTTATTCCCCCGGTATTAAAAACTCATTATCAGTATAATAATCACTGATAGCCGAATGTTAAAATTTTATCTGACTCACAAATATATACTCATAAAAATAAATAATCGAAACAGCTAAAACGTAACACTGTCGTTTCTTCCGGGCAACGGGTCTGAGCTCCGACCAACTCCAGCCGACTCTCACATGAACAATGGCCCTGACATCTTCAACATCTCACTGTAATCTTTGTAAAACCAAACTCTCCATTTAAACATAGTAATTACCGCCCACTACCAGACTGCAAACAACAACGACGTCTACTTCTCTCCGGTTACTTCTGGTTAGCATCACGGACGCAGCCTCTAGCACCGCCGCAGCGAGTCCCAGATGAAATCTACAGTTTTTGCGACTCCTCTGCAGTCTTCACACTCGACCCTGTTTTCACGTTCCCACACGAGATCTCCTTGATCCGACTTGTGTTATTTCTGAACTCCGAGCTACTTCAGTCTAACGGCGAGACCGCAGCAAAACCTCGTCTTATTACCACACTGATTCGTCATAGTACACTGTGGCCGCTACCGTCTCTCACCTTCGAATCTCTGCAAACTGGTAGTCTTCCACTCAATGTCATCAACAGAACCTTCTAAGCTTCTAAAAGAACCTCCTCAACGAAGCTGCTCCACCACTGTCAACGTGTGTCTCCCAGCTTTGCCTTCTTCGAACGTTTGTCTCTCCATGGCCAACAGTCTCTCATCTGCTTCGACATCACCGTTAATGGACACTGCACCTCTGACTGAGAATTCCCAACTTCCCCTGCTCAAGGCTACGATTGTAGCCTCTCCATCGATGGAGCCACCGGACCCTCCAGATCCCCCAGATCCTCCAGATCTCGCGCAACTTCCTAGTCTTTCCATATCCAGTACTCAATCAACATGCTCCGATCTGAACTTGTTATATGTACAAGTAATTCTGTTTCGGTATAAGCTCTCCACCACCACCGTCGTCGTCTTCTTCCCGACAAGAGCACAAGGATGTTTTCCCCTTGTGCCGGAGAACCTTATCCTCCGCCGCCGTCGCCTTTCTGGTGAAACTCCCTTGACCCCCCGTGAACCAACAATACCACCGGATCCTCCACCGACGGTACAAGCTGAGGCTCTACCTCAAGTTTGGCTTTGTTTCCACCCTCGTCTAGATCTCGCTCCGACCTCCGTTCAAATCATCGCTACAAACCATCGTCTATCACCATTTTCATTCAGCAAAGTTAAGTTCTCCACCACTGCTCCGCCGCATCTCAACGCAAGTGACCTTCCTCCGAAAGAAACCGCTGACCACTGTTCCGCCGTCGACGAACTGTCAACTCCGGCGAAATCTCCTCTAGCGGCTAACCCTAACCAAGAGTGTCTCCTTCTGTTATGGGCCTCCACCCAAATGGACTTCACTTCTCTAATGGGCCTGTCACCCCAAAAGTACTTTGAACCCATCAATTCCTTGGACAGGTTACAAGTCAATACTTCAGCCCAGTCAAACATTTTATCTAAAAGCTCAGCCATGAAGGCATTACGAGCTCACAACTTCGTTCATCCACTTATAATAGTCGGAGAACTTCCTCTTTCAAAAGAGCGTCGGTTATTATCTACGATTCTAACCATTTTATCATTGTCTTCTAATTTGTTGTATTATCCTTGGTTTGTAAACGCACTTTAAATTTTAATATAAAAATTGGTTTGCCCAAAAAAAAAAAAAAAAATAAATAAATAAATAATCGAAAATAAAACAAAATGTTATGTTACCAGTGTCGAAACATTTGGGTCTTGCAAAGAACTCATCAGCATGTTTGGATTTGATGAAACATGTTGTTCTGGTGGCCTATTATGGTTTTCATTTAAATATCCATGTGGCTGCTATAATAGAATGAAAACGTTATCAGTATAGTAAGTACTAATGACCTATAGTAAGACTCATAAACTAAAAATTAAAAATAATCGACAATAAATAAAAAATTCAAAATTAAAACTGAAATGCTGTGTTTACCAGTATAGATTTGGAATATATTCGTCTATTAACCAATGATCAAATAATAGAAATGAAAATGAAATGCTATGTTTGCTATTGTAGTAGAATTTAACATGTTTGGTTTTGATCATTAACTCTATTGATCTAATTGTATGTTCGATAACTTTTCTTGTAAATATGCCCATGTGAATTAGTTTGTGTTGCTAATGTGATTATATAGGGGACGTATGCATTCTACCAGGCTCATCAATATATGTTCATCACATCTAATTAAAAATAATCAACGTACGGTAAGAGAAGTAAAAAAGAAGATGTTATGTTACCGGTGTAAAAGTTGTTGCCTCTCGCATAATATTCAAGATATATGGACTTGTTAATTGATGCGGATCTGATTCACTGTTTGGTATGTTTCCTTGTAAATACCCATGTGAATTGGACAACAATGGTTGTGGCTGCTGCGATAAATTGAAAACATATATAACGATTAGTATGTATACTATCATTCATGAGTTAGTTTTGATGGGTATAATGAATATTCCATATGGCTCATTAATATAGGAACTAACTAAAAGTCATCGATGATTAAGAACCAAAAATCTAGTGAAATATCTCATGTTAGAAAGATGAAAAAGGACTTGAGTAGTATGTAAGAGAATTGAGCATCTTCACTAATTGTCAAATGTCATGTTAAGTTTTATGGACTGGACTAATATGTTATATAGGAGACTGTAATTGTTAACCGGGTTTTAATTTAGAAACTCATAAAACTTAACATAGTATCAGAGTCATAATATCAAAGCCCAATATACGGATCATCTAAACTAATTAATAAACAATCTCGACTACCTAATTTGAAATTAATTCTATGATGGGATATTGTTGAGATTAATTGCGACACGGACCATTATCTCGAGTGGACATGTGAAGATGAAAAAAACAATGTAACTAATATATAGGAAGATTAATCATCTCCTCTAGTTGCCATTTAATTTTAAAATGGAGGGCTAATAGAACTTTAAAAAAAAAAAAAAAATTCATTTACCACTGCAAAAACATTTGGCTCTCGAAACGATTGTTGAGTTGATTGTCTGATTTGTAAATGTCCATGTTGTTGCTGCTGCTGCTTAGATAAAAGGAAGACAAAATTAGTTACTAGTATCACTAATGGTTTTCTTTTAGTACTACTAATGGTTTAGCTTTGATAGCATGGCTCATTAACATTTTCATTAAAGAAAAAAAAAAAAAAAAAAAAAAAAAAAAATGGAAAAAGAAANAATTGAGAAAGTGAAAAATGAAATGTTCAGTTTATACCATTGTAGAGTAATTTGGCTCTTGAAAAGGATTCAACATAGTTTGATCCGAAGGTCCATTTTGTAAGTTTCCTTCCAAATACCCTTGTGAACTGCGCACTTGTTGTTGTTGTTGCTGCTGCTGTTTAGACAAAATGAAAGAACTATTATTGAGAGTTTATATTCACACTAATGGTTTTTTAGTTTTGATGGCCTAAAGTAAAGAGTTTAAGTTTATCCAAAATGTTAAAGCAACATACAACTTCGGGTGGATTTCCTAAAATCGTGAGTGTCTCTGGCAATGGGGCTAGATTTGCTTCTTGAGTATGCGTTGAAGGGTTAGCTTGGCTTATCGCAGAAACAGACTCTTCGCCCACTTTCTGAGTTTCTATAGGATCATATAGAACCTCCTTCAAGTTGCACAAAGTTAAAAAAAAAAAAAAAAAATCAGTTTCATGATGAAGAATTAATATATCATACAAGCTAGTAACAGATAGTTAAAAAACATACCATTATCGATTTAAAACCACTTGGTGACGAAGGTATGTTCAAAGGAGACCATTGCCATGCTTGATTATCTTCGTCGTTAGGATCCATACTGGTTGGTATCTTGAATCAAAGAAGATAAATACATTGAGATATTTACAAATTAAAGAATTATGCATGTATGGGATTGGTTAACTTGGTTATCACAACCATTTTCCATATATATTTTGCAAATGCGGATTATATTATTTGTAATATGAGTTATAGTGAGACATGTATAGATATTTAAACATTAGCTGGAACATTTTTAATAAATTTCAAATTTGAGGAAGCCATACAATACTTTTTATCTTTCCAGATGAAATTATGAAAATTTTAACTCGATCAATTCGGGTTAGTAATTTGTGGTTATCCACAAGAATCAGTGTAAGTGTGTAACATTGAAAGGTTATTTGGAAATTAGCACTTTAAATTTTTTAAATAAAATTTCAATTTTTAAAAGGGATCAAAGAACTAATAGTTTTTGGCACAAAAAAAAAAAAAGAACTAATAGTTTTTCGGAGTAAAAATCAATTTACCAAGAAATAGTTGATGTACATAAGACTTTGTATACTGATATACATTTACGGTAAATGAATATACACATATACGGATATAACTGAAAACAATCATGTATACTCCCCTAGTAAAAACTTATAAGTGTTGTAGATGCAAACTTAACTTTAAAACTCTAATTTTCGCGCGAAAGAAAGAAGTTTCATATATATAGAAAAAATACTTGTGGACATAAAAAAAAATTATGTGAACATGAATTTGACACGAGTGCATCAAAACGACAACATCGATAATTATTTCAACAAAATTTCATCTGAGTATATGACTAATAAAAATACAGATGATTAATAAAAATGAAAATGTATACAACAAAAAGTTATTGGAAAAAATCACAATTTATATCAAAGGAAAATTTATAAATCTAAATCTAAGAAATTAGAAAACAAAAGATAGATCAAAATAAAAGAAGACCGTGTGTGAATAATATACTGGAGACACTGAAGAAAAAAACTCTAAATTGCACAAATATATGAAACCAAATAAATATACAAGGGTTACATACTGAAAATCATTGTTGTATATCGAATTGCAACTGTGCTGAAATGTAGAGAAACCGAAACATGAAAAGAGATACACTTACTGAAATCAAATCGAGAGGTAGAGAAATTGGATAGAGTTTTTTTTTTTTCTTTTTTTTTGGGTTCAACAAAATAGAAAAAGGTGTAAATGAGATACGCATACCATATACTGATATATATACACAACTTGAGAAGAATGTTTTGCCAACTCTATTTTTTTTTCAATGCCATGTGGTTAAAATGGACCTTTTACTTTATTACCTTTAGTATAAAAATGTTTACCCTGAAGAAATTAAAAAAAATATATATATATGTTTTCTCAAATTCAGAACTTCACTAATTGATAACTCAAAGCCTCAAATTTCTTCAGATGTATTTTTATACTTACGCGCGGTTCAATTATATGAATGATAAGAAAAAAAAAAAAGTTTTTCATCGCACAATGCGGGAATATGTACATTCTGCTAATAAACGAATAAAAAATTATAAGTTTGTGTAGAATATATCATACTAACTTTATATTTTCATTTAATATTCTACGGATATTTGTGGCGGCGCTATAATTTATAAAATAAACATAAAATATGAAGTTAAATAAATAATATATAATTTTTAGTTATGCGAAATCTGGTCATTAGATTCTATTTTGTTATCTAAAGCTACTTTTTTCAAGTCATAAACGCTTTGATTGTTTTGACATGATGCAAATAAAAGCAATTAGTTGTATTTTCCAGAAAGAAAAACAAATCTTTGAATTAATGAGAAAATATAGATATATTTATCATATCTAGACTTGAAAATAATATATGTTTTTGGCCTAAAATAGGCTCTGAGCAGAAAAAATGTGAACTATATAATCAATGTTTTTTTTTTTTTTTTACTTTATTAGAAAAGTGTCATTTTGTTATTCCTGCCCAAAAGCTAATAATGTTATACAAGGTACGTAAATTAATTTTTGAAGAGTGAATGATATCCAAAAAGGAGATATNGATACATGTATTGTTGGATGTGTTGTCACATTGAATTACACAATCATCTTCACTGGTTGAGACAAAAGAGTATCTCAGTTTTTACTTTTAACTGGTTTATCTAGATTCTGTAACCGTTACTCTTTTAGAGGATTAAGTCATATTAACATCTTCACATATACTTTTTAAAATATTAATATAATAAGAAATGAAAGTTTTTTCCTTTCGTATTTTATTTTATTTTGTTCATCAGATATTTACATTATTTTATGTGAATTATTTGTCATGTTGAGCTGGACATGAAAAATAATGGTGTTGGCCAAAAAAATAATAAAAAATAATAAAATAAAATTAAATAATGGTATTATTTACTGAAATAGTTGCTCTACCATTCGTCCTTAAGATATAAAACACTACACCTCCAAAAGAAAACTGTTAAAACTTATCATATCTAATTTGGTGCAATGTCGCTGAATTTTGAATATTTTTTTTCCAAAACAGTCATCAACTATTTAGTTATTTTTAACCAGTGGATTTTTTTTTTAAAACAATATATCAATAAGAACCATATTTGTTTCTCTTGATATATTTATTTTTTATTGATAAATTAATTAGTTTAAAAAAAAAAATCGATCATAATCAACTTTCCAACTTGTAAGAAAAAGATAACTACATACTATTGAATATTAATCATGAAAATAATTTTAAAATTAACCACAAGTTGTGTTAGTGTGGTCACCGTCTGGATTTAAGCGTGAGTAACACACTTGCATGTTTATCGACACAAAAAAGATAAACATTGTTAATTGTCATTTGCCCACTTTTTTTCATATTATATTGTCAAAACATTGCAATACAATTGCTAATTTTCATCACCACTTTTTTTCTTACACCAATGAATGAATTTTAGCAGCTTAAAGAATGTCTGTACCCACTGATCCAGAGCCAGAGCAAGAGCAATCAAAAGCAGGAGTTGCATAAGGACCATTGAGTATACCATGAGCAATCTTCTGGTTGATATATTGTGGTTTTACCGGTTTTTCATCCACAGTATTATTCGTTTTTATCGA